>VDFB02351549.1:0-29600 GCA_007258455.2 Sequoia sempervirens
TAGGCTCTTTATTGCAGCAAAGAGGTAATCACTCTTCGATCATGCTATAATTACATCCTATCCTGTTAAACTTGAGACAACCTGAATGCACCCAATGATGATGAAACTATACAACTACATTAACTCATTTAACTACATTAAATGAGTGCCTCCATTTCTATCACAAAATAGCCACATTAAACTTGGGTCACACATGAATGCATCCTGTATCTGTAGCATCATGTGACATCCCATTCTATAGGTCCGTAGATCGTTGTCTCTTCCTCAGTCGGCATAAATTGTAGTGTAGGATGGCTGCGGGAGCTGGTGAAGGGGCACACCTGAGGCTCTCGTCGCATGTGGTTCTACGACGGATCGAGCCGAAACGTGGTCTTTCATCATTATCTGCCAGCGATGTTGATCGGCCCTCTGTAAGCGGTCCCAGAGCCCGATTCCCAACCGGAGCCTCTCATTAATCGTTTTTTCTCCGGGTGGTCACACCTACTATCTGCGCCCATGAGTAGGGCGTCCATTCGTGATAGAACACTGTGCCCAATACATCAGGCGCGTCCATTCTGAGAATAGCCCTATAGATAGTAGGGGGTAGCGTGAGGAGGTGGGATGAATACCGTCTAGTACTTGGTGAAATATAGTCAGTCGACTGTGCGGGGCGTATGTTCGGAAGCACTCCATCCTTGTTTCCCCGTGTTGGTTACACATTCCAACATTTTTTAAGCACCCGATGAACATACGTATCCCTATTTTGTCGGAAAGTTGTCGTATTTTGCAGTCAGTATAGTGCCCTACAATAGATAGGTGGTGGGTGGGCCCCTAGGCCTGCTCTTGCCCCTGGGTGTGAGAGTGGGAAAGGTTAGAACTATGCCCCTACTTTATAATGGGGCTATTTCATCATCTAGTGCATGCCAACAACCATGGTGGTGGATCTCGCCAGTGTGGATCCCATTCCCCATTTGTTTAGGCAGGTAGAAGCCACCTTGTTGGTGTTGCTAGTCAAGCTATTCAGTGATGCCCTACTATAGTAGTTCCCTACCTCGATAAAGGGGGCCCTACCATCTATAGGGCCCATTATAGAGTAGGGACCACATCCTGAAGGCTAGAGTCTGAGGAAACAATGGGTGTTCATTGGTCCTACTATTCTATGGGCTGAGCTTGGGCTGATGTCCAATCTCCTATGCTCGACCTAGAGTGTGAATGATGGTAATGGTGAATCTGGCATGGTCAGGTTCAGCGTGTGGAGTAGGCATGAACCAAGCTATGCAGCAGGGACCTAAGTAAGGAAGAGATTGTCTGAATTAATAGGAGAGGGGGGGCCACCCGAGCTTTCAAATGTGTTTCCAAAAGCTGCTCTTCCACCGGCCTATAGATAGTAGGGCTCTTGTTGTTTCTAAACTTGTTCGTAATAACTATTAAGAGAGGGACGCCCATCACCTACAATCATGTCATGCATAGATAGATAGATAGATAGATAGATAAACACTCAAGTTTACTATTTGTAGTGAGTTCCCTACTCTCTAATGGGGGTTTAGTTTAGTGAGTTTACAAGTTTTCTTGTTAGTGCTGGTCCTAATTGTTTTATGGGAGTGTGCAAACGTAGCTGGGAAGGATGTGTTCCTCGGAAGGCTAATCCCCCCCATCTACCCTTTCTATAGCTATAATTTTTGCTAGAATTCCTGATGAATCGTGTGTGGAGGGACTATAGGGTCCCAACCCTTTATAATAGTAGGGGCCTGAGAGAATGCTGAATTCCCGGGTGTGGAGGGATTATAGGGCTATAGAAAGCTACCTTAGAATCATAGGGGTCCTCCCACCCTGCATGCATGCATTCAAGGGATAGTAAGAGGGCGGGCGGTTGAGTACTTCTCCTGGCGCATAAACTAAAGGAAGGCCCAAGGTTCATGGGGGGGAATTCTACAAATCCATTCTCAATTAATATCGATCAATTGCTCTATAAACATCACATGATGTGCATGTTGTTACCATCATGTGATGTCATATATAGTCTTGGTGACTCCATTCGAGTGACTGTGGAAGGGTTGAGTTGAGTCGGGCACTTATAAATCAGAAGAGCGGCTGTGTAGGTATATCTTGCTTCTTCTAGGGCACTATTTATTAGTACCGCTGACTCCATTCGCCCAACCCTGAGTAAATGCTCAGGAGGAAACAAAGTCAATTTTGCTACTTTCGCCGCATTTATAGGTCAAGCTCACACCCATCCATCTACCCTACTATAGAAAGGGGGGGCACTCTCCCACCTCGGGGGAATACTTGGAGGGAAAGGACTCCCCTACCCCTCTCCTACTAGTTAGAGGGGGAGGGGTGAGCGATAGTGAACCACTCGATTGCACATTTATCAATCGAGGGGTGAACGGAGCTATGCTACGTGAACCACTTGATTTCTGTAGAATACAGGTTCAAGGTTTTCCCTCATCCTCCTCTCGTCGGGAGAGTGAAAGCCCTCTCCCTTGACTACCAACTATAGATATAGGGCTCTACCTCTAAAGGTAGGGGGTGGAGGTCGAGAGCCCTCTCCCTCGACAGAGCCTAAAGGCCTGACCCAACCGCCATTGAAGTTGGTGATTGGTGACCCGTGCCATTGATTGGTGACCATTGAAGTGCCATTCTCTAGACTATATAACACCTGTGATGTCCATCTGGCATCACTGACCAGCCATAGGGCATACGCCTATAGGACGACTGATGTTATATCCATAATGTATCACTATCTAGAGTAACACTTTCCCCCCATTCAGATGAAATCCCTAGGACCTTCATGAACCAGAACCAGGGCCCCGACCTACTCTCTAGCGATAGTGAGGTAAGGTTCTTGGGTTTATGTAACCTATGGTTATGGATCATGCCTAAGTGCCATGATGGAGCAGGCGAGGGTGGCTCTGTCATTTATTTCTTTATCTAGAATTGAAGGGTTGGTTACAGTGACCCCCACTCTCTCAATGGCCTAGGCCCTATTGAAAGAAAGGGGCTTCCCCAGGTGGACCAACCATGGTTTCCCCTCCTTCACAATAGTGAGGGTCCCAACCTCCCCTTTCTATGTTTTCCAATCTTTGTCCCCAGTGGCTCTTCGGTAGAGCTAGGGTCGAGCGCAGACCTCTTCCACCTGCACCCGGCCAGTACTACCATATGGGGACCGGTACTACCGTAAGCGTTCTACTAGCCTTTTGCATCTGAGTAATCCCAATCCCATAACCATTTTTCTATTACTAACCATTCCAAATCCGTATAGTAATCTCAATGCAGTAGTAATCCCATCTGTCTAGTAATCCGATCAATCAGGAGCATACCTCTACCATGAACAGGTGAGTAGAAATCTAATAATCGGCTAGTAATCAGAGGAGAGGAGAAAATAATGTGGATCAGAGGAAGCCTAGGAATCTTATGAATAAGCCCCCCCATTATAGAGTAGGGCTACTGGGTGGGGGGGCTATAGTGGGGGTGGGTGGGGGAATCAAATCACGGGGATTGAATTGGCTCAGTGGTAGGAATCTCCCTACTCTATAACTGGGAAGGCAGAGGAATCTTAGGAATTGGCTCATGGGAATCTTGGGAACAATAAAGGGTAGTGGCCACCTACTCCAACTTCAAACCCTGATGAACTAATGGCACAACACTACCGAACTCTGGACTAAGGCATAAAGCACTACTAGACTCTATCTTGTCATCCCTAGCACAACATCATCCCTACTAGAGAAAGACATAGAGCTACAACACACACACCTGCACATGTTGATGTCATCGACCATGGTTGATCGACTATCTCTCCTCGCTACTATAATCCCCACCCAACCCTGGTTGACGTATTGGGATGGATAACCAAGAACCATTTGTTTGATTCAAAGTTGGGAAGGTGGAACAGTGGAACACCTCGTGTGTGGTACAAACACATAACACGGCTCATAGGAATCCAAGCCGAGGATCTGGTTGATTGCTCAACTGCTCATTGTAATTATCATCACATATAGGATTCATTCCGCATTGAACCATAGCACACTGATACAGCCAGTAGGACAATTCTGATTGATTCATTATGGAACTCGCTGGTAATCTAGCCAATATGTGCCCTTATCCTATCATTCTCTACATGATTTTCCCCACTATCTATAGGGCATCAGTGGGATCACATATACAATGAATGGATTATCGATTGGGTTTAGTTCCTTAGTGCAGAATGGGCCCCCCCACCACCTTCCCTTACCATTCCCCACACCCCGGGAGCACCCTATAGTTAATAGTAGGGCCATCAGAAAATGGGAAAAGATTGGTAACTCACTTTGGGAGTTCAATCGAGAAGGAAGGGGAAAGGAATGTGAGTGTGGATTGGGCCCTTACAATCTATAGGCAGTTTAGTTTGGGGGAGAGAAAGTGGGCGGTCTACTCCACTTTACCGTCCATACCCCACTAGTCAGGATATGGACGACAACAGGCTTAGTCCAGTCATAAATGAATGCCCTAAAGTTGGTCGAGTGCCCCCCCACCCCCCCACCCCTACTATAGATGATTTGGAGAGTTTGGATAGTAGGTTGAGTGACTGTTCAATCACTCTCTCTCCCGTAGGGGTCAGATAAGGAGCATTCCATAGGGATAGGGCCCACCTCCACCTTCTGTAGGTTCAATCATGCATAGTCGATCAAGCGGATGGATTGATCTTGGAGAATACTTTCAATTGAGCCGATCCCAGTCAGAATTAGAGAGGTCGGGCCCTATGCCCTGTACTCAGAATAGAGGTTTAGAACAATCTGGTGAGGGTGCTTACACTACATCAATGAAAGGCCCTATGCCTAGATGGACCAACTCTAATGGCTCCTTGTTCCAGCTAGCCCAGCCCCTTGTTCTATGATGAATGGACCCCACCTCCACCCCCACTAAAATAGGGGATAAGGCAATGTGATGAACATTTCTCACCCGCCCTCTCTGCCCGCGATCACTAGTTAGGCTCAATGGGCTCAGTCATAGGGGAAATGGAAGTGAATGGACTCTTGACCTTCCTCATGGACCTCATCACTCAACATATATAGTCTGCCTATAGTAGAGGCTGCATCAATCAATTGGGCGGGGCATCGTATGATGCTCCACCAACCTTATCCTGATCAGAACTGATGGAAGGAAGTGGAATACCTGGTCTTTGGAATCGTCGTTGGTGGGGAGTTGGCTTCTGATGTCAAGAAGGGTCTAGCTGCTACGTCGAAGAGGGTGACGAGTTCAGGCAACGTCCTATCAGATGAATTCAAGATGAATCCCCCGAATTCATGCCTATCAATGGGCAGTGCCCGGGGTTGGGGGGTCCTTGTCCGGTAACCTCCTTGGGTTCTGTCTATAGAGAAATGTAACCTCCCTCTCCTATTTGTAACCTGTTCCTTTCTCCAGTAGGGTGGCCTATAGACAAAAGTGGTTTGGGGGTCCTTGTCCAATCCATGGGGGCCCCAAGTCTATCCTTAAGTGTGAAGGAGGTATCCCCGTGTCCTTTTGGGCCTACCTCTATAGCAGGGTGTTATGGGGCCCCCAAGGCTTGTTGTTAGGGAGGGGAGTTTGTACACTTTAGGTTTAAGGAGGATCTCCTTGGGGGTTAAGGCTGGTTGCCCCTCTCTCTCAATACTTGGGAAGGTGCTCCTGGTGGTTTAATTGTCTTCCTCTTAGCCCCCTCCTTTCTATAGTTTAGTTGGGGCCTTTCTATAGCTATAATTCCCCCTGACCTAAGAATCAATAGGGCTTCCTCTCCAGGATCATCTGGCCTAAGAATCAATAGGATAGGTACAATCTTCTGCCCTAGGAGTAAATAGGGCAGGAAGAACATACATAAACTGCCTTCGGCTTTCGAGTAGAGGAGGGTGGGCATCAACCTTTAGAAATAGAATATAAGGAGGGGGCCCCCCTATCTACATAATTCCTTCAGCCCTTACTTTATCTACTTGAGCTCTTGGAAGATTAGCTCCCCACCCTACTATCTATAGGGCCCAGTCTTTCAAAAGCCTATCTTGAAGGAAGGGGTTTCTGTGGGCCCCCCTATCTACATAATTCCTTCAGCCCCTACTTTATCTACTTGAGCTTTTGGGAGATTAGCTCCTGGGACAAATCTGAAAAATCCTGTCTTGAAGGAAGGGGTTTTTGTGGGCCCCCCTATCTACAGTAGGGGTTTCTGTGGGCCTTCGGCCTTCAGCCTTAGTTAGGCACCTTGGTTGTTAGCAGTAAAATGTCGCCTATCTATAGTAACTATATAAGTGATACAATGGGGACCCTATTCAATTCTAGGGGGTTACTGTCATTGTAATGTGCCTGGGGGCCTAGAATTGAATAGGGTGGCCCAGATATATAGATAGAGGCATACTAATCTGCTTGGGACACAATCTGTGGTTGAAACAACAACCCTCCCAGCACCCATACATGTGTCCTCATCTATCTATATTGCTAATAACACAATCTACTATTCAACATCACCTTTTGGCTTCTCTATACTCCACCGATGCCCAAAGCATTCAACCCCAGCCCTTTAGATAGTAGGGGCTAGGGACCTATCCATAGTAGCTATAATTTCCCCCTAATGAACCAGGCCCTATTGATTCTTAAGGCACTTAGTACCACAACCCCTATGAAGAGTAGGGCTCCTTATTATCCCCTACTATCAACCCCTACTATCTAAAGGGGCCTACATCTATCCTGGTAGTGGGGCCCACCTTAGAAGAATATATGGGTGAGAAAAACTATAGTTCGGTCGGCGTGTGCGGCACTCGGCTTTGGGTAGCGATTCACACACATTACGCTAGATGGCTCAAATGATCGGTAAGAGTATTTTGACCCAAACTTGTTTCTTTCTAGTCCTCCCAGCTTGAACCCAGATGCGGTTGATTGCCGGATAGCAAAAGCCTTACAATCTAATCAACTCAACTATTATAGGGGGTGGGGCAGACCCACCTTTCAATAGCGGGCCCCCTATAGATAGTAGGGCTATGGAGGGGGGGCCCCGATAAAAGGTGTTGAGCCCTCCTTCTCTTCATCCTCCTCAAGTTGGCCCTACTCTAGCCACTATGGAGGTAGGGGCGGCTGAGCACACATTATAGATAGGGGGTCCCTACTATCAACCCCCTACTATTATAAAGGGCCCTATCCTAGCTATAGCCCTATAGGGGTGGGGGGGAATGGTAGGGGAAGGCAAGAGTGGGGGTGGGGGCCTACCCTATAGATTTCCCTATCTCCATTTGTGGGCCAACCAATATGAAGCGGGCCAACCGACCCACCGGGCAATGGAACTAAGCCATGAGGGACCTTGTCCTTTTACCTCTAAAGTGGGAAATGAAGCTATGAGATGTACTATAGTCCATAGTCGGCCATGAAGCTATAGGGACTTCTCCCACTTGCTATGGTATGAAGCTATGACCACAATAGGAAGGATAGGGGCCCTTCACCCCTACTGGGCAAGACCATGAACATATGACCTCGTCCATACCATATATTAGATGAGAAGAGGCCCCTATCTCTATATCGGTCGGAGATTAGAGACACAGTAAGCTGGGATTATAGACACTATGGTAAGCAGAGCCCCGTACCTCTATATTCATCTATAGTAGCTACCCCTTACCCAACTAGAGGGATCACACCTACCCCATACCCTACACCTACACCTAGCCCTACCCCCATCACCTAAGATCACACCTACCTACCTTATCCCAGCCGGGGTAGGGCCAACCCAGGTGAGTGAACTGAGATAGTTCAACCTACTCAGTTCCTCTCTCCCTCATTTCTTCTATCCTTTCCTTTCGACCCTGTTATTTCTTTAGGGGTGCCTGCATCGACTCTCTCCATGGTCAAGCGACTCAATTAAGGTCAGGTTGAGATCATCCTTGTTCTAAAAGTTGTCCCTAGATATATAGATAGGGGAACACACACCCCTACCTCTATATTGGTTAGAGGTAGGGCTCTTTTTACTTGACCAAAATAATTTGTGAGTTGCCCTCTTTTCAGATATTATAGAGGGGTGGGGCACTAGCACTCTACCCTTCAAATGTTTGCAAGCAGCCCCAGTGAAATGCCTATGATAGAGTGGTTCAATGCTCGCCCTACTCTATAATGGGGTTCAATCAAGAGAAAGTCGAGAGTTCTTGCCATGGAGGGATTCGATCCAGCAAGAAAGGGGAGAAGAGAAATTCTTTTTTGGTTCAGTACGAAAAGATAGCCCAAGACTGGGGAGAGTTGATTCTTTATGCCCCAGCATGCCGGTCAAGCACAACTCAAAGTGCTTCTTCCCCGCGATGCCCCCCCTCTCCCCTCGACATTTAATAGGGCCCTATCTATAGTAGTGGGTAGGTTTTTTGACTCACCTGGTGATTGGCTGGGTGAGTGAAGGAGATCAAGTCCCCCTTTCCATTTCTTTAAGCAAAAGGTTGATCCAACAGCCGCTCGTTGGGTTGATTTGGTCAAGTCAATTATCTCCTTATTTGATTAGGAGCTCAATCAGAACTAGCTCAAACTCCTTTGCCTTAGTTCCTATAGCTGGCACCCTATCTCCATAGTGATGTCGTCACCATCTTTTCACTCTAAAGGTTGTTAGGTTGCCCCCATAGCCATAGATATATGGTAGGGAGAGAGGGGCAGGAAAACTGGTTCCTATAGCTTAGCCTTGTTTCTTCCTTTTCCTCCATAGGCCCCACCACCAAGCCCTATGGATAGGGCAGGGGTAGGGTTCATCAGGGGCATGTTACGTACATAATTGATCTTTTTTTCAGCCTGAAAGGACCCTTGGGAATTTCATAGGGCCCTACCCTACTATAGCTTAGTCGTCAACTAGAGTATAGAACCAACTAGAGAAAGTTGGGAACTACTACAATTCCCTATAATCCCTACCCACCCGGGAATTCCCTAAAATTAAGCCCCTATAATCCCTCCACACCCGGGACTATAGGGGCTTAATTCTAGTTGTGGGAATCAATCTATGTTGACTTCAATCTGATGTCGACGTGATGTGGTCAGGTGATGCTGAGGGCCCCTATCCACCCGAACTCTAGTTGAACTAAACTATAGTGTCGCTTGAGCAAGGAGAGCCTTTCTACTTCTCTGTACTCCGCTTTCCCCCTATCTATTCTGGGCCTAATTAGCTGTTGGTAGATTCTATTCGTGGGAGGCCACGGAGGTAGATTATTGTTGATATGCCTCAACCCCACTGGAATGAAGACCTCCCTATTGCCACCCACCCACCCCGTTGCTTGCCTTTCATTGGTAGTCAACCATATTGGCCTTAGGTCCCGCCCCACCAACCATATTCGCCAGATTTATAGCCTCCCACCCCCTAGGTCAGTCCTGTTGAAATGCATGAAGGGCCCCCTACTATTCTATGGAGCGAAGCACTAGGAACTTAGGAGGATATAGAGATGGGCCGCTACTGCAGGGTGGTGGGGTCTTGGACCCCTACTATTATTCAACAGAGCCCTACAAGGATCTAGTATAGAATATTTCTTTGGATATAACCTACCAATCAACCCCACCATATATGGGCATTTTCCCTCTTTGATCAAGCCCGTGCCAATCCCCTACTATTCTAAGGGGCATTTTGAAGAGAATATCAAATGCCCTTTCTTAGTTGTATGTGAATCATGAAGAATAACCAATAGCGCCCACCCTATGGCGTCGAAGTCTCTAGTTGCCTTGTCTTACTTCCCCTCTCTATAATGGGGGTTCACCTGTAGGGGCTCACTATCCCACCTATCCTGGGGGGTAGGAACCAGGGTACGGGCCCCCCTACTATCTATAGGGATTCCCCCCTACCCCCTACCCCCCACCCCTTTATAGCTAGAGTAGGGGTATAGATAGGAAGAGGTAGGGTTGATCGGCCCCTAGGCAGTCAAGCACCTAAATGAAATGCTATATCTCCCTATCGATCAAGCCCCTGCTCCTACCTCATTCAGGGAAGGTTCAGATTCTTCAATTTCATGTCGGGGGGGATGTGACCTATGTCAAGTCCGTAAGATACCACAACTTTCAGTGTTCTATGATTGACCTTCAAGTAATGAGTAGGTAGTTCTCTTTTTCAGATTCTTCTAGTCCTTCTGATTCTCCTCTCCCTGGAAAACCAATAGGCTGAATCGTGACAAAAAAATTTCTTTGTTCTTTACAATGATACTTGACAAACACAGACAAGTGGGTTTGAAAGTTCTTCCCCTATTCCTTCTCTTGAATAAGAAATCAGAATAAGATATATAATCCCTCTTCATTTTGTCATGCTCGACGAACAAGCTACCCAAGCATACTCCTTTCAATACATAAGTTATACCCTTAGAGGTTTTCTGTTGCATGGAATGACGCCACTGGGGAGAGCGCAACCATTGCGAAAACAAGATTTGAGTAAGAGGCGGAACCCCTGTCTCTTCTCTAGTGAGTGGAACCATCCTTTTTTCGTTATTATCCACCTTCTTTGGGGGTGATTATGACATTTTCCCACAATTTGATCGACAAATCCTTCAGTATAAAAATATTTCCTCACTTTTGTCCCCATGGTTATTATTACAAAATTCTCTCCAATAGGGATTGGATCACCATAGGACGCTTGAAAACGCATCATGTTGGCCATTTCATTATTCACATGAATCTTTCGGTGACTTATAAGTTGCCTCGCTTGAGGAGGAGTTTCATGAAAATGGAGACGAACTGGGATGACATCCGATCTCGTTTCTGGATTGAGTAGAAAGGGTATGTATGAAGCTCATTCTGTCCCTCCGTGCATCTTTGCGATAGGTAGATTTCCATAAAAGGGGGACAACTTCTGTATGGCTTGTGGTTTAAGATAACTATTCAAATTCTGTCTCAGATATGGAGTCTTCCCAATATATCTTCTCTTGCTCTTCAATCTTCGGGGGATGCGGAATTGTATCCTCGTCAGTCTCTTGTTCTGAACATTTCCTGGAAGTAGACGAGTTTTAGATCTTAATGCAGGCAACATCTTTTGCTAGTGGTCCCCCTCGGCTGGGATTGTGAAGGGGCTTCACTCAATTCCCAGCTTATATTAATAAAGTACTAATAGCTTAGCTTCACTTTAGCAACCCTATAGTTCCCCCTGAGGCAGACCCCACCACCAGGGCTTCACCCACCACAAACCCCACCAACCATGTCCGAAGGGACTGACCATGTGGGGGGTGGGAGGCTATAGGGCATTCAGGACTATCCATGCCTGAAGGGACTGACCATACTCGCCATTGGTCAGTGGGTTAGGTTACTTTGGTTAGTGGGTGAGGCACATATGGTTGGTGAGTGAAGCTCTGGTGGGGTTGGTGCCTTTGGTGGGGTTTGCGAACAAACCCACCAAAGGCGGGTATGGTCGGTCCCAACCCCACCAGCCTTGCTTTCAGCGGGACCGACCTGAGGCCCCTTAGAATAGTAGGGGGGTCGGTCCCGATGAAAGTAGGGCTAGGTAGTCTTCACATAAGCGCTGGTGAATATGGTCGGTGGGGAAAGCCCTGGGTGTGTGGTAGGGAATCATAGTTCACTGACCATATATTCCTTTTGTAGTTTAGTGTAGGGTGGGAGGAAGATAAAGCAGGTGGGAGGGAAACTCTAATTTAATTCCCCTCAACTATCTCAACTACTTTGCACTTCACAACCGACCTATTCACCTTAGGGGCCTGGAAATAGTTATGTGGGGTGGGGAGTAGAAGAAGAGAGTTCCCCGAGGGAAATTTTGGAGCGGTCACGTGCGAATAAAGGAATGGACCTAGCTCTGTCTGTCATTCAATTTGGGATTTTTTGCACCATATTTCGATTTGCCCCTTCTCCGACCCAAAATTCCTAGCGAATCCTTGACTCCCCGAATATGATGGCACTTCACACCTAGTGGATCTTTCAATCTACCTCCCCTGATGAACACCATAGGATGTTCCTATGGATTATGACCTTCACCCAAAATGATTGCAAAGATATCGTGCTGATTGCTCAACCGTACTTTTACTATCTTACGTGGGGCTGGATTAGGTTTTTTTGGTGTTCTCATCAAAATGTGCGGGCATACTCCTCGCTTCTGAGGGCATTGATCTGAAGCTTGGGTACGGTCTGTGCACCATTTGTCCCCCCTACCATGATGAATCAATTGATTGAATGTAGGCATCACTCTTCCCTTCCCGTCCTTTCCCCCATTGCCCCATCATTCATTTCCCATCAATCATTGGTTACTCCCGATCTAAAGCACCCTTCTTCCATTCATGGATAGATCCGATCGTTGAAATCAATAAGAACACCATCATGGACCAAAATCCAAATAGATCAATCTTGTTGAGAGAGACTGCCCAAGGGGAAAAGGAGGTTACTTCTAGATTAGGGGTAATAGGTAGAATGGAAACCGGATGAAATCGTATATCGAAACGACTTCTGGCATCACCGAAGGGATCGGAACTGCACTCGTGGGCTGACAATTTCTCTGGGTAAGTCAAACCATTAGAAGTGAATAGGAAGGGAACACCAAGTAGGATCAAAGAGACTAGCAAATTGATTACTAGATAAATACAAATAGGTGCAAATTCCAACATTGCTCACTCCATTTTGTTCCCTCACTTTGCTCATTTTTAGTGGCATACCGAAAAGAGAAATCCTACCAGGGCTTCGCCTAAATTCTGCCCTAGCTCCTAACCACTCGAGCTTCGCTCACCTTCCTATATTCCTTAACCCCACTGACCTATATGCCTTAGAGTGCCTAAATTCTGACCCAACCCTAAGACGAATGGGTTGGTGGGGTTAGGGGGACCTAAGGCCTGCCTTCAGCATTTTCTAGAATGGGGGGGCTGCCGCAGGCAACACCAACACCACCACCATGTCCTTTCTGCATGTAGGACCGACTGCCCTCCCACCCTAACCCGAGTATGGTCGGTCCTGCATGCTCTATAGCCTCCCACCCCCTGGGTTGGTCCTAAAGGGTCTTCCATGTGGGTGGCAATAGGGAGGTCGGTCTTGATGAAAGCAGGGCTGGTGGGGTTGGGACCGACCTACAGAGGCATATCTATATCCTCCCACCCAAGGCCCATCCCAACTATCCTCCTAAGTCCCCCCCCCAAATTTATTGCCTCCCACCCAAGACATGCCTTTGGCATCGGGGTGGTTTTTAGGAGGGTAGATTATAGTTAGTTGGCCTTAGGTGGGGTTGGGTTTGTGGTGGGCGAAGCCCTAGTGGTGGAGCCTCTGTAGGGTGGTGGCAGATGCCTTGGTCAGTGGGGTCCATCCTATCCACACAGAACCTGCCCAATCTAGTAAAGGGATCTAGGGCTTTTGGAATGCAAGAGAGAACCAAACCAAACACCAATAGTTGATTCTATATGTAACATGCCCAACCCCACTATCCTATTTGCCTAGGGGGAATCATAGTTCCCCAGGAAGATGAATCTTTCTAATTGGCATTCGATTGGGGTGGATGGGTGGATATAGGATAATGGTTGGGAGGAGAGAGCAATTCAAGGATGAGAACCTTCCTCGAATAGATGGTGGGATTCAATCTCCTATCCATTCAACAACTCGACCAAAGATCTGAAGAGCGAGGTGAGCCATGATGAAGTGTTGCATCACAATAAATGGAAGTGGTTTTCCCTACCTGATTCAGATAGATTGATTGACCCATGGGTGGATGGAACCGAAGCACTTGACTGATGATGAGATCTCCTCCTGAACTCTCCTTCCTCACCTTTTGTATGGTGGGATTCTTGCCTCATCTCTCCTGACCCACTTTTTGTATCTGACTCCCCACCTGAATGTGATACGAGAGGTCGACCCGCCATGAGAGAAAGGAACTACTTGTCGATCCGTGTGTGTCAATTCTCAAAGAGATCAATATAAAGGTGGGTGCCAACTTTAGGGTGTGCTTAAGGGACTTGATAGTTCGAGGTGGGAGGGAATGTTAGTTTGAAAAAGAAGATTAGTTCGTGCCTTCCAAAGTAGCGGAGGAAGTAAGCCATTAGCCGAGCTGGAAGGAAAGGAGGGGAAAGAACTCAATTCATCTCCTGATGAACCAGTGGGGGTTTAGGCTAGTGGCATGCTCCAACCATTCCTAGATTTCCCACCTAGTTGATTGATGATTTGATCAGGAACGCTTCCTTCTCCACCTGATCCATCCCTCCCATCCATCTAGTTCAGTTTCTAACCTACCCCGATGAAACCTCCCTTCTGCTGCTCTAGCCTCTATGGAAGGAACTCATCTCCTTCGACAGCTGATGATGGAATGGATCCATCCCCTTGACTAGCCGGTATGGAATATCCACCACTCGATGCAAATCTTCCATCCTTTTCTCCACTCGCTGGCTCCCTCCCCTCCCACACGAGTTGAATGGATCAGTATGCCTTCCTCCCATTCCCTCCTATATGGTCAGTGGTGTAGGTCTCATTCCAACCCTTCCTTTCATGCCTGGTAGCGTGAAATGCTTGAATCCATTGTCTCATCTTATGGAATGGGATGAAGAACCCGATGAAGAAGCAGGAGAGTCCCTCCCAGCAGTAAAAGAATAGATCAATCCACAAAGAGGTAGACGATGTGTAGGGGAATGGGAATTCGATCCTAGCAAGCCAGGATGGGTGGGCCCCCTATCTTCCACCCACCCACCCCGCTATAATTCGGGGGGGTGGGAACTCTAGTTGCGGGTGGATATAGTGGCATTGCAAATCATGAATAGTCGAGTCCCATACTTCTCCCACTAATGGAGAGGCATAGGAGGGGCTAGCCGACCAATCGACAAGTATTGAAAGAAATTCCACTCCTATCCATGCTACAAAATTGCCCCTCTTTTCTATTATTGGCTTGTATAGATTGATGAAGTGTTTAGGCAGACTATCTAGCAACTACCAGCAATGGAGGGGAAGTGGGTAGTGAGGCTAATCGATCAGCTTTGATGATTGGCCAACTGCCCTATTTTCTATTATTGGCATTCTAGATCAGGATTGAATCAACTAGCCAGTTGGGAATAGGTTCTGGTGGGAGGGATTTCGTCCATGACATCCCAAGACCCGCTCTTCCACCCACCCACCTCGATAGCTGAGCAATCAATGAGAAGGGATCATTTAGTAGCAATGATGGATAGGCAGCCTCAGGAGTTGATCCAACATCGATATGGGTAGGGGAAAAGCATGGGTGGTTGGAACAATGAGAGGGGCAAGAGCATGTGGCATCCCTCCCATCTTTATACCCTGTAGCGTCCCTTCCAGTTACTGCTCTTCCTTTCCCAGTGTTGAGAAAGGGATCAAGATAGGAATGGGAAAGTCGCTTCCCTAGTCCTAGCCACCGTGGGGACATGAACGACATGGGTAAGGGAAGCGAAGGGATAGAGGTGGGAGCGAGGGGGGGATGGGGGGAAAAAAAGATCCATCACCTCTTGATCTATAAAAATTCATTCAACCTCTTGAGTGGCGGGTCAGTACCCCTTCGCCCGAATCCATATCCAAGGGTCTCGGGGGTGAGAGAAGCATAGGTTGTTGGAGACCCAATCGATCCTTAACCCATTGATTCACCAAAGACAGAGCATCTGGGTGGGTCAACTAGTCTTCATTTGAGTCAATCCTTTAGTCATTTGATCAAGCAAGAGCACTATTCCTGCTTCTCACCCAGGAACTTTCTGTTCCCGCCCAACCCGAAAGTGGTGGGCAAGTCAATGTGGAAGGAGGAGAGGTAGAGTGGTTCCATTTCCAATTGTTGGCTACCCATGGGAGGGCGGGTTTGGCACATCAATTTATCTCCCCGGTCCCCCCTCCCATCAATCCCTCCATCCTTCATTCAAGCCTCAACAAAGGAGAAGAGTTTGACTCGGTGACCTTCATTCAATCTTATTCCTTCCTCCTGCTTTGTATCAGAGCATGGAACTGCATCATCAGACACACTCTTCATTCCCACCCCCCTTTAGAATAGTAGGGGAATTGGGTGGGGTGGAATAGTATAGTTATGGGAGGATGAAAGTACACCGGCCCATCATTTTCATTCAAATGTTGAAGCTATCGCTTAGGGCCCAAGTAGATCATCATTCATTTTTCCATCATTGGTCTGGCTGTATCCCTCTTGGGGTGGGTGGGAGGAGATAACAGTCACCCACTAGCTCCTGGAACTATTGCCGACTAGAATTCCCCCCCACCCTGCATTGGGAGGCAATAGTTCGGGGTGGGTAGGCGGAAGATAGCTATAGTTTGCCACCCACCCACCCAGACCCCACCACCCATATTTGCCTTGGGTGGGGGGGAATTATTAAGATAGTTGTGATGAAGGGCTTGACCCACACTTACTTTCAATTATTTCATTCAGAATCTATTCATCGAGTATTATAGCAAGCTGATTAATTTCGAGTGGTGATGAAAAGAATCTCTGGGTAAGGTATTCCCTCCCCTTGGGGTATAGTCAGTCATCTATAGTTGTCTCCTCTTCCGATATAGTAGGCATTGAACTACTATCTATAGTCGAGTCATCTATAGTATTCTTTTATTAGGGCTCGATTGAAGAATGAGCAATGGGTGTTGGACTAAGGAATAACTATAGTCCTAGCCCCCTCAGCCTCTTCCCACTCCTTTGCTTGAGGGTACTGGGTTTTCTGGATGAGTTTCCTACCGGTCGAGCACCTAGCCCTAAACTACCATTTTCTCTAGTGAATCATAATCAATTGATTGCCTATCTCTATCTATCCTTCTCAGTGACAGGGTGGGAGAAGTTACAACTACCGCTTTAACCCCCCACCCTAGAATTTACTCTAATCCCCCCCAGGATTAATGCCACTTGTAGCACCCCTTAAGCGCTTCAAACAACTATAACCCCTCCCTACATGCAGGGGGTAGATTAATTGATGGTAGGATAAGCCTTAGTTGAGAATTAATTAGTAGATTAATTAGTCTCGCCCTTTACTAGATTATTCGAGGCTAGCATCAGGAGGGAATTTGAGGGACAGAAGGCTGATAGTCCCCCATGCAAGGGAGGAGATTCTATACGGAACATGCCTAGGGGAAGAAATAGAATGAGTTGACAACTGGAAGGCCTAACTGACCATCCTTTCCACCAGCCACAGTTGATCTAGAGCCATTCTTCAGTAGCAGTTGATCCTTTCTTGAATTTCCCACCTTTCTATAGTTATGACTGGGCTCATTTGATCCCTCACCAGTTGGAGAGTTGTTGGAGCTGGTTACGATAGATTCATTGTCTAGTTCTAGGAGGGGGTGTTCAGTGGAGGTTGCTTTTGTGTTTAGTTTAGGTAATAGAAGGTGTTACCCTCGGTAGGCTTCATTAGTGAGATCTCCTTATTAGACTAGATATCTATAGAGCTAGTAGAGAGAAAGCATGCAATTCTTTAGAAAGCATGGGCCAAAGAAACTAATTCCCCAAGATGGATAATCCTTCCATCACCGCCTACATGGACAATCCTACAGTAATTGAATTAGGAAGGGAGGGAGTTGAGTGTCTGATAGTTGTTGTGGGGCTTAGGGAGTCTTTGTTGCCAGTGAAGGATGGAGAATAGGGGGTGTAAAGGGTGGCAATGAAGGAGATGGGCTAAATGAACCAGGGGTGAGAAGGAAGGAACCTTCTTGTAATTTAACTCTGGATAGTCGAACAATCCTTCTTTCAGGAAGTGGGAAAGAAAGAACAATCGGGGGTGAAGGATGGGAACTTCTCCAACTAGAGAACTATTTTGTGAGGGCTAGAACTCCTTGCTAAATTGGGAATCAAGTCTCCCATCCTTCCTTCCTACTGCCAACCGCACCGACCATATATTCCTTACCTCTAATTGAACCTAAGGCCCTTATAATAGTAGGGGGGTTGGTGGGGTTTGCAGAGCTAGATTAGTTGGAAGCTATGGCCCCAATGATATAACATATGCAATAACATCCTAGTAGGACGAGGGAGTAGACTAGTCTTCCTTCCAGTTGAACTCGAGAAAGTAGTTATTTGGAGATGGGCTAGCTCCTATCCTAGAATTCTAGATAGTTCTGGGAGGCTTAAAGTTGATTCCTGCTTAAGCTATAGTTGATGGTGAAGGCGAATAGACCGAACAGGGGGTGTAAAGTCCTTCGTAGGGAACCCCTCTTAATTAATTAGCCTGCTTTCAAGAACTACTAGATTAATGCCACTTGCTAACCCCGGTGGGAGATATAGGGGCCTTAGGAAAGGCAAGTTAATTAATCCTAAGGAGGTAGATTCCCTACTATTCTATGGGGGTGGGGTGGAGCTCAATTGAATGGACTGGACCTTCATTCTTTCATTTCTTCCTGCCCTCCTAAAATGCATCCTTGGTTCATCGGGGATGAGCAACAGGGTATGATTCATTGGAGCACCAATGCACAAAGCATCAATGCAGTGTTATGTCTGTTCTGGACCAATAATACATCCTAGACCAACCTGTAGCACTAGACCATTGTAAGGGCATTGGACGACACTAGGCCAATGAAGAAATTGGGCTTTGTGGATGAATAAGGGTGGTTAAAGGTGCAATGGATAGCACCAATGTAGTTGGTGGGCTTGAATGGACTTTATGTTGTTCTCCCTCTGGACCAACCTTTGAATCAATCAATCAGTTTCATTGATTCATTGAGAGTTTGAATGCATTGCCAGCATTGTAGCTTCCGAGCCCTATGGATAGTAGAGAAAATAAAATACCTCCAGTAGGGGAGAGGAGGAAAGCGCTAGAATTAATAACATAATCTTCTAGAGAGGCACTGGAGGGGCAGTGGACAAACTAGACATGTAAGGGCTTAAATGCACTGAACAGGTTGGAGCAGTTAGAGCATGAAGGGACTAGATGTTGTTTGAGAGGGGTTGGTTGTGCCCCCCCACTAAGTTGGTTGGGAATTGAATCATTCAATGCACTCACCCTACCGCTACCACTACCTATAGTGGCCGTGGCCATGGGTGGGAGTGGTGAATAGCTTCGATGCAACAAGATAGATAGGTTTCGAGCATTCTAGGAAAAGGGCGGGGAGGAAGTAACTTAATTCATAGATATAAGAAAGCCCTAGTTCATTGAAGTGTTTTGAAAGTCTTAATTTCTTTGTTTGATATATATGGAGGAAAAGTGATTATGTTTATTTCCCAGTATAAATTGCGACCAACTCAATCAGAAGCAATGAATTGATCTCAAGTTGATCTCCTTCCCTTATCAATGTTGAATTGATAAATCAATCTGACGGGTTGTTAATATGTAGATAATAGTAGCTAGGTGACTACTATGCCTCACTCCTTTTCATTCATTCTCACAATACCCCTACCTTTTTAATAGTGGAGAATGGCCTGACCTTTCCTACGAGTGAGAGGGGCTTTAGCTCCTTGAGTAAGTGAGTTAGAATATGAGCTGAGGATATAAAGGAAAAGCCCAATATAGGGGTAGGGGGTTGGGAATGAAGATTTCTTTATAAAGTAATTGGGAAATGATGAGCTAACCGAGTTGGATGCATTGCTCATTCCCAAATAGAGATGGGGGATACTCCATCTATAGTGATTTGAGTAGTAAAATCAATTAGTAGTTTCCATGGGCTGCACTCTTCGTGATGCATGAGGTGAGGAGGAAGTCTGCCATTTGGGATATGGATGAAGTATGGTCAAGTATAGATGGAGTAAGGTGGGGCCCTTGGGGGAGAAACCAAGTGAATTAGCTAGACTGGGAAATAAATTGGAAAAACCAAGTAGATAAGCTAGATAGCTCTCTCTCGTAAGGCACTGAACGCATGGAAAAAACTTGGTTGTCTATAGGCTTTCCATATATAGTGAGGCACCCACGCTCTTGCTGGCTGAGAATGAACCTATACCCATGATAGTGGAATGGATCTCCTAGTGGTGCCCCTCCCTATCTATCCCATTGTGGAAGTAAGGTAATGGGGCAACCCAGGATAGGTGGGTGGGTTTAGAGAAGTCGTCCAGCGCTGATTAAGAAAGAGGCATGTTCTTCCGCCATCGATCCTTGGGAATCACACTTTGATCCCAAAGATTCGTTAGCCCATGGTTATCCATCCTATGATGTATGCCCACTACTATAGATAGGGGGTTGGGTGCCCCCACTACTATAGATAGGGCCCTACTATAACTATAGAAAGGGGGGTGAAATAGCTCCTGCGTGTTCTATTCAGTTACCCACGGGGCTTTGCTTTGGGCACTCTAGGTACAGGTGGGGTTGTCTTCAACACAGATGAAGTTATTTGACTAGAAAACAAATGGGAGGATATGCTGTTATTGCTGGAAAGCCCGATTATCCAAGTAGCTCATGTTACTAGGAGGATAGAATAGGTCATGCAGTGTGAAAAGCATCGACCCCCTTCTATAGATAGGTGTAGCGCGATGAGTTGCATGATGACTAGCTATAAGATTAGTTATTTCCATGCAGGAATGGGGGTGTGGTTTTAGGTTGATATGTGATACTAGTGGCCCTATCATTCTAGCATTTGTGTGCTAGTTTCAATAGGTCTCAAGACTGGGATGTCTACTTCTATATCAAGGTGTCTCTATTAGCACTAATGTTGCGGTGCATGACTAGGTTTCGTTGCGAGGCTGCATGTGACTAAGTGGATTCAAAAAGCTTGTAGGTGAGAAATGTATTATCAGTGGGCAGCACGAAGGCCATCAACAAATGTGTCACTAAGTGTAATGATCGAATGCTGTCTGCTAGGAAAGCCTAAGTGGAAATGTGGGATATAGCAACTTTGTTTGTGCAAATGATCAGATTGCTGCAAGTTCCTTTCTTCCCATCTGCTAATGAATTCATGACTCCGGCCCCTACTACACCATATAAAGGGGGGGCACTATAGAAAGGGTCGCATCCTAGTTTTGATGGGCAACGCTGTCACTAGCATTCATTCAAGCCCATTGCTCAATAGTTCATTCGAACTTAGGTAGAGAGGTAGGGCATTCAATTAAGGTACCTATTGAACCATCTCTAAAGCATGATAGAGGTATCAGTTTCAGTTTTCCCAATGAAATACTGACATGTAGAGCTAGGTTTTGTAGAGGAGGTGCACACCTAGGTTAGAGCCATGTGAAACAGAAATACTAAGTCACCAGCTCTCTTAGTTCGATAGAAAGCCAACTCCAATAATGGTGAAACAACCCATTACAAAGTAGGGCGCACGGGCCTAATAGAAGAGGCTCAGGCCCAGTCAAATCACTTTCATATCTCCTGGATGGATGGGACATCGATTAAACCACTAACTAATGTTTAGCCCCGGATCTCCTATGCACCAAACAAGCCAACTTCACTGGGGGATAGAGGAGATGATAGAGGAGATATCTAGATAAATTAGCTGGAAATGGACCATGATGCACCAGGTATGAGGCTATCTACCTATTTCTGGCCCACTAATCATAGTCTAGAACCACACCTGATGAATCTAAGATTTGGAGGATAGGTACACTAAATACACGGCAAGTAATGGCAATTAGGTCTACAACATGAGAAGCACTAGGCTACCCTATCTATAGTAGTGGGGTGGCCAGCGAAAACAACCCCCCTTACCTATATAGCTAGGAATGAGCTATGCCTTCTAAGGTATTTGGTCATTAAGAACGAAGCATTAATGCGAAATGGATTGGATAAAGAAGATGAATGAGGAGCAAGATAGGTTACAACTCGAACCATTACAAATTTTTCTCCGTGCATTTGGTGTGCGCTGGAGGCCCAGGACATAAAGAGCTCGAGGTATCGGCATGGAATTATGTGCATAAGAGGACTGACCAGCACCAGGGAATTTGGAGTTCAAAGTGCTTCCGCTCAATCAAACCTTAACTGCGGGCAGCATATTGTAGATCCCGAGCTCGATCTAGCAAGCGCTGCCAGTGGTGAGGCCCTATAGATAGTGGGGGCTGCTGCCCCAGAGCTACTTTGAGGTGCCCATATATAAAGGAGCAGAGTGTAGTGGAGCAAAGGGTAAGGTCAGCCATAATTCTCGCTAGATCGAATGGACCACCAGTTTTATCATGGTTATAACTCTATTAGTGGGTACATGAGAGCGCCGAAAGGAAAGTGGTTATGAGGAGTGATGCAAACCACCATCATTGAACTTTGGACACTAGACTTAAGTGGCCATTTTGAACATATCTTCTGAGCTTATATCAAGCAAATAAATCATGCGTGAATAGGTATTACTGATAGAGCCTGAAACGAACTCGACAATTGAGTTGTGTTGGCAGTCATCAATACACATCTAATCCATTACATGAGCCATCCTATCTAAGTGGGTAGTTACCATCTGAATCACCCTTCTCTGTCTTTCACATCTCTCACATCACTTGATCAGGACTTCAGCCTATCTACCCCCTATAGTTCCCAGGTGGGGGGGAATTAGAGGGAATTATAGCTATAGAAAGGGTGGAGAGGGATAGGGCTCATCCAATATATAGTAAGGGGCCCCCTCCCACAAGTCACTAACTACGTTCACCTATCTATAGCCTCGAACCAACCCATCCTTGCCCACGACCGCTATGATAGAAAGGTGGGGGTAGGGAATAGTTGATGCTTTCTACTCTCCTCCCTCTTTTAGGTAGATAGACTAGGATAGCCCCACTATCCATAGGGTGGTTGAGGCACTCTCCCCCCTCTCTATAATGGGGGCCCTACGGATAGTCATCAGTTGTATCACGTATAGAATGGATGGATGGCTTGACCTACCTATCCTATCGAGGCCCCTATCTATAATGGCATTCCGGGTGGGTTCGAACTATAGCTATAGTGCCGGGGGGAGGGGGAACTCGATAGGTGAGAAGAAGACCCTATATTTGGGGTTGGTGGATCGGAAGCAAACAACCCCCAATTATATATAGGTAGGGCCTTGACCCCCCTATCCACCTTTCTATTCTATAGTAGAGAGAGGCCCCCACCTTGTTGTCGACAACCGGTAGTTCCCAAACACAGGCCCTACTATAATATAGAAAGGCTCCCCTTTCTCCCTAACCCCCCTTCTATAGTAGTTGGGAGAGGTGGACCAGTGTTCTCTATACGTAACATGATGATTGACATGCACATCACTAGCTAAGAAGGAAAAATACCCGTTGTTGGAATGGAAGAACTAAGGGAAGGTAATTGTATTGAGGAAGGAAGGACCCGGCAGGTGGAAGGAAGGACGAAATGAAAGTTAGGTAATCGTCAACTATTGTGAGAAGAGCTGGTGGAAGATGATAGGTGATCGAAAGGCTGTCGTATCCCTTCGTAATATGAAGGATAGGGCCCCTCGGTGGAGTAGCGGAGCATGATGATGGGACTCTCACCTCGTCTCGCTCGGCCTAATGACCTAGTGAGTGAAGGAGAGGAAACTAGAGAAAGGAATTAGAACTCCTTACTGGCCCGAGAAGGGCATAGCCCAAGACTACCCTTTATTCACCCCAATGAAGACAGGTCGAGGCGTATACTCGATAGCACCCTCGAGAGGCATGCAACCCATTTCATATACAATTCCAGAAGTAGTAGCGGCATAAGGAAAGGTAGAGTCTATTCAAGATCGAGACCTAGAAACAAATATAACAGATTGAAATACAGTGCCCATTGGAGAGCCATAGCCCATTACAGGTGCATATCCAGGTGCTACTATAGTTGATCGGGACCCAGCAGTAATTGAAGCAGTTCGATAGCCAGTAGCATAGTCCCTAGGCATGGATCAAGATCAAGAGCTTATTATTGCAAAGAAAGCATAGGTAATATCATTAGTCGATATAGATCCATACCATAGCCCGTAGCATACCTTCATGTCCTAGCTTACTCCCTTCGCATGGTTACATATACAAATATAGCCCCAGAGCTACTAGTTCTTGGTCTAGTTACGGGACAGTATTACATAAAGGTAACATAAGGTATCCATGCCATAGAGTTTCTCATAGCATCACCTGCAGTAGTCTCGCCATCAACAAACCCCATGGTTCATGCAACACCAATTTCAGTTGATGGACTAGCAGAAATTGAAGTTCCATATACAGATGCATAGGTATAGATAATAGGGGTATAGGCTATAGATAGAGCAACTCATCAGTAGCTAAAGTCAAAGGCAGGAGTAGAGCAAGTTGAAGCACCCATTTAAGAATCCCCAGCATCAGAGGAAGATCTAGATTGAGACCCAGTAGCCTGACACTGTTGGTTATGCAGTCAAAGTAGTTGGTCCATACCCATACCTAGCATTAGTATATCTAGGTACATACCCATAGCCTGCATACCTTCCAAGCTTATCCATCACTAGCAGCCAGTGATTATGCCCTACTATTCTAAGGGGGATGCAATAGTTGATGCAGTAGTTGGTTCAATCGAGTATGTTGATCCAACTTATTCATAAGTAGATTCAGTTGATTCTGCAAAATCTGGTGGGCATTGGTGATTAGCAGATAATAAAGAAATGTAGGCCTAGGTACCCTAACCAAGATTAGTAGTTCTAGACCCAGCAGTAGTTGGCTTAGTAGCGGGAGTAGCAGAGGAAGCAACGGGAAGGGAAAAGGCACCTAGAACAATAGCTTATCTAGCACAAGATCAAGAAGCTACCATTTCACCACCACCGACATTTCACCTAGCATCTCTTCCTATCCCAGTAGCAACTTTAGAAAGATCTAGTTCCAACGGCACCACCTTGACCAGCATCCCTTACAGTAATTTAAGTGGCACCACCAGCAACAACATATAGACATATATATATATATATTCTTGGTCCAGTTCCTTATGACCGTGAGCGAGATCCAGGTTCTGATTTATGAGATCCATACCCAAATCTTTCTTCTCCATTTAGAGATCTAGAAGCATAGATAGTAGCACGAACAACAAGAGCAAAGAAAGTAGTAGAGGTGGAAGTAAAGGTGGCATGGGTAGATTCAACAATAGATCTAGGAGAAGCAGATCCAGTAGCAAAGCTAGTAGCTTTGCAAGCACCAATATGTATTTTCTATAGAGAAGATCTTCTCGCAGCAGTATCCATTGAAGCTATTAAATAAAGCAGTTAAAGATGCAGTTAAAGCTCCAAGAGCAGTTCCAGGTCCCCCTACTATTCTATGGAGAGACCCAGATCCAGATTAGCCTGTAGCTTTTCATGCAGTTTTGGTTCTTGTAGTTGTTCCAGATGTTCCAGATGCTCCGGATGCAGTGCCTGATGAGCGTGATCCAGCTCCGGATGATCCAGGTGAAGATCCAGATCGAGATCGAAACCCAAGAGCAGGAGCAAGTCCAAGACCAGCAGCATAAGCAGAGACAGCAGCACGAGCTGTTCCATACCCAACAGGAAACGCAGTTTATCCATCAGCACTATCCGCTTATCCACTACCCCTTTGTCTAGCATCCCTTCCCGCCCGAGAAACACTACCACTTCGTCTAGCCTTCCAAATAAAGATGGTAAGCGAGACCAATACTATGCTGTTCCAGATCGAGATCTATATAGAGATCCATACCCCCCTACAATTCTATGGGGCAGCATCAGCAGCACTATCCGCTTATCCAAATTACCCATCAGTAGCATACCTTACAGATCCAGGTCCAATCGATGATCTAGTTGAATATCTATACCCTGGTGACCCAGCACTAGTCCTAGAGGCATAGGCATTACTAGTCAAAGCTTCCCTTCGCGCGGCTTTATATCCATATATAGCAGATCCATACCCGCTCTCCTCAGCCTCCCACCCACCCCGGCAGAGACAGAAGCTACGGGAGAAGCAAAGGCGGAGGCATCTAAGCCCACGGCACCCCGTCCATTTAGATAGTCCGTAACACCCCTTCCTGTTCCAAGAGCAAAGGCAAGAGTATAGACTAGATAGGCATAGATACCTAGAGCTTCGGTAGCATACCTAGTAGCATACCTTCCAGATCGAGACTCAGGTCCCCTACGGGGGGGGGTGGGAGGCTATAGAGTTGCCCAGCGTACCCTGTTTCTTCTATCGGTTCAGCAGTTGACTGAGTCACATAAACTGATGCTTGTGATCGGGATTATTACTTTAGAGATCAAGACCCATACCTTCGTGAGCAAGATCTAGATCCATCTCGAGAGCTCGAAGCAGAGCCCGTTGAAGCACACGTTTATCCGGGACCAGTAGCTTCAGTCAAAGATCCATACCCCACAGGAGTAGTGACAGTATAAGATCTAGTCCGTCCAGAAGCATCCGTAGAAGCACCCATAGTTGACCTAGTAGAAGTAGATCCGGTTGACCCAGTTCCTTATCTAGTTCCTTATGATCGAGACCCAGATGCATCCCTTCTTCCGTCTCTAGGTGCATCCCTTCCAATTCCAGAAGCATTCTAAGAAGCAGATGATTCAGTCATTTATCTAGCCGTTGATAGAGCAGATCCATACCTTCCAGATAGAGATCCATCCCTTCCAGTTCCGGATGCGGATGCCTATCCAGTTCCATATTCATAGCCAGAAGCATCCGTAGCAGATCCTATGGTTGACCCATAAGCATATATAGATGCATAGCCTGATCCAACACCAGTAGCTTCGAGAGTATCCCTTCCATACCCATATCCATACCCATAGCTAGCAGCCCTTTCTATAGATCCTACAGTAGCAGGACCAGGTCCAGGTGGTTAAGAAGCATACGTTGATCCTGTTGACCGTAAAGATCCAGATCAATACTCAGACCCCGCAGCTTCCCTTCGCTCTGTTCCATACCCATAACCACCAAGAGCATCAAAGCCATAAGCATACCCATAAGCAAGGGTAGGTGTATCATAAGTGGATACAGTTGGTCCAGTCGATGATCCAGATCCAGATGTTTGTGAGTGAGATACAGAGCTAGCAGCATCACTAGCAAAGACAGCAGCTTACCCACCAGCAATGGATTCTGGCCCAGTTGCTTCTGGCGATTAAGCCATTGATTAAGCTCCACCCACCCAGGCCGATTCCCTCCCACCCTAAACTCTAGTTCCGGGTGGGAGGCCCTTTATTCAATTCTCGTTGCAGCGGGAACATGAAATGGCAGCACCTAATTGATATGGAACGGGTAAGCGGATTGCGCTTGGACTGCCTGATATGGATGAGAGTGTAACAGCGCGGGTGAACAATCCGAACAATAAAGGTAGGGGCGGCCCTCTATTATTTAAGGCCGGTCTTCAGCCCCTCCAGTTTTTCCTTTTTTATAGACTTAGCAACTAACTCTGATGACTCGAAATCTGCATCGACCAAATCCAAGCAAAAGAAATGAGCCCGAAATGACCTCTCACCTTCACTCCGTTCAGATTACGGTCTCCCCGTAATCCTGAACTCCTAAAAGATTACGGTATAACCGTAATCTCCTAAAGATGCCGGTCTCCCCGGGGGTTCACGAACCTTCATCTCCCACCCAACCCAGGGTGGGGGGTTATGTTCCCCCGGGCTCCCCGTAAACTGAACTTTGTTCAGATGTAGGTATAACCTTTAGCATATTAAAGAATTATAATGCCCTACTATCAACTATAGTGCCGGGGTGGGGGTAGCGCTTTCATTATAATGCTGAAGGCGCCTACAGTTTAGAGGATAGAGCCGGATAGGGGCATTATACGCCAGATCGAGGTCTGTATTTTGCACAGCCCTCCCCTTTATTATTGTCGAAAGAAACGGTAGTCAATTCGGCGGCGGTAATCGATTCGATCCCCTTCCTTCTATAGTGGGCCCGGGCGCAATCGGAATCAATTCGGCGGGTGAAACGTCGGATTGTCTAAATTAGGCCCTCTGGTCCCTCTCGTCGGGTTGTCTAAATTCCGGGTAAACGATCTTCGCCATCGCTCGGGTCCCAACTATAGATAGTAGCCTCCCTCACCGGCTGCCTTCGATTCAGGTTCATTGTGAATGGTTCCATCCAAGACGAGACTATAGCAGCTCCATTCTATCTACGAGAATGCTCGGAACCGGTCAATCAATTCCTGAGCCATTACGTGGACTCACCTTGCATATCCCTCGATAGACGACCTTCGGTAGTATCCGGTGTGTCCGCCCCGTTCGTTCCACTGCGCCCGGGGGTCTTTGGAAATAATGAGGCTTTAAGAACCACGGTTGGTCCGGCCGGAGGCCGCCCGTAGTGGGCTTGGCTTTAGTAGATGGTAAATTAGTTCACAACTAGGTAGGGAGGTCCGGAGGCCCTATCTATAGTAGTGGGCTGAGAACGGTAGGCCCTATCTATAGTAGTGGGCTTGGCCTTAGTAGATGGTAAAGCAAGTTATCATGGCATAGAGTCCAGTCTCCCTTCTAGCTAGTTCTGCAGCAGCCATGGCCGGCACGAGAGGGAAGTCAACTCAACTCGAATCAACTGCTCGATATTTCAAGCTGCTATTCGTCCCAATCGCCCTAAGCCCGCCTACTATTCACTATAATGGGGTGGGGGGGGCCCCCTACCTATATAGTGGGTAAGAGACGGCCTGGGGGAGCCTGACACTCCCACCTCCCTGTGGGGTAGGGGTGCAGAGGACCTTTCCATCCCACCTCCTTGTGTATTCCATTGATGGCAGTAACGTTCACTAAATAAGCATCCCCTATGGCCATAGAATAGTAGGGGCTGGCAGTAACATTCACTAAATAAGCCGCCCTATGGCTGTTGTCAGTTGCCCTATCTACCCTGCCCTATGGAAGATAGTAGGGGTCTCACTAAACAAGCCCACTCTGGCCATAGGTATGTAACCGATTGGTAGGGAGAGGACTTCATCTGGGCATATGGAGGTGACTACATACATATAGTTAGGCCTAAAGGTAGGCTTCGAGGTGACCGATGAACCGCCCATAGAATTTTAGGGCGACAGACATCTGTAGAAAAGCCCGTACCCATTCTAACCATGACTGGGGAATGGAACAAAGTCATATTCCTGAAAGGAGATCAATCGACTAGGGAATGGTTGTAAGTTATATTCTCGCCAGCCATCTATTCCTGCACTCAAGCGGGTTTTCAAAGCACGCACTCGGCCCGCCAGCTACCTACAGCTAATCCATTTTACCTTCCCGCTTCCAAGGCCCTACTTTCTAGACTGCCCTACTTTCTATACTTGCACTTCCACATCCAATCAACAGGCCAGGCCAGCCAGAAGGACTGAAGCGCGGCGGGCAATAAATCGTAACGAAAGCGGTGGGTGCCCTAGTGGAGAACAGACGACATTGTGGATGGACTCACAACCAAAGATAGACTCACGGGGATAGACTCACAACCGATCAGTGCCCAGAGCCGCAGGCGCCCGCAGACCGGGCAATCCAAATACAGGCCTATAGTTGCCCCAATACAAGGATCCAGACGAGCACCGCCCATGGGGGACTGCCACCATTATGAATAGTAGGGCCTCTCTTAAACGCTCGAAGAGCAAGCACCCTTTTATTTTCCGCTTCTTTCCCTCCCTTGATCTCACTATCTATATACTCCACATAACGCATCATGAACCCCTCATGTGGAGTGTATAGAGATACATAGACGACGATAGGGGGATAGGGGGCATGGACTGAGGGCCCTCTCTCTCTATAGTAGATCCGAGCATACCAACGACGGTGGCTAAGACCAACCAAGCCCCACTTGTCTTGTGCCTTCGCTTATTGGCTAGAGGCACTTATTAACCAGGGGTGAAAGGTATGGCGCCAGAGTTGAAAGGTATGGCGAGTGAAAAGAAAGCCCTGGTGAAAGGTATGGCAGAAAGCCCGCACCTCCAGAGGTGGGTGAAAGGTATGGCAGAAAGCCCCTTGAAGCAAGTTACTTAGTAGAGTAAAGCTACTTTACCCCTATCGAG
>VDFB02351551.1:0-43572 GCA_007258455.2 Sequoia sempervirens
GAACCTTAAAACTTCAACTTTAGCAGCCTTATTATCAGTGGGCAAGGTAATCATGTTATTTGTAAATGTTTAGTTGTGTTGATTTTTATTCCTTTGAATTTCCATGGCATAATATTTTCTTGTGTTATTCAGGGTGGGATTACCTTAAGTAGGTTTTCACGTGATGATGCAAAACCATTGCTTTTCACAGTGGTAAAGCAAGGTAGGACCTAGGAAATATTAAGTATCATCTAAAATAATTTTTTTGAGCATTTGTAATTTTGTCCTTCTGCTGTTTATATTCATCTCGAACATCTGTTTTATTGGTGACAAAGGTCTTATTGCATATTGGGATACAAATACCTGGAGAAAGGTTGGGACTCGAGCATTTGAGAAGGATCCTATTACCACCTTGAATGTTTCATTGGATGGAAAGTTTCTTGCAATGTAATTACTCAACCAATCTGAGAACAATCTAGTAAATTTAAATGATGACAGTTTATATGTGAGCATTTAGTGTACAAAATTTCATTTATTTGTAGAGAAGATCATTGGTATATTCAGGAGGATGCTTAGTATGTAATTAGAGCACATAAGAATGTGAAGGGAAGAACTGGAAGTGGATAATAGGAAATGAACATGGTAAGATATCATCACAGAACAAAACTTTACAGTTTGAATACTGAATTGTATAATTGAAGTCATAGTAATGGTTAGGGAAGTTCACTCTAAATGTGCAATGAACGAAGGTTTTTTTAATATACAAGCACAGTTAAAATACAAGGCCAAAATTCAGGCTTATCATTGTTAAAATGCTTTTTTGATCCCCTGTTAAGGCTATTTCCATTAATATATCATAAATGGGTTATAGATGGACCACTTCAAAGATTTACATCAGTGGGGTATTGTGTGAAAAACTCCTCTAAGTTTTCTCTGTAATCATGGTCAAAACTACCCATAAAGGATGGAGACAATGAAGAAAAAAGATATGTAAGAGCGCTGGCTCTCTGTCAAGTCAGCACACAGATATTGTTCTCAATAGTCACTTTCAGGTTCTTGACTAGAGTTGTAGCACTTCTGCTGCTGTTGCCGCATTTGCAAGCCTTCATGTCTTTGTTTGCATCAAGAACCGTCAATTGCTTGCTGGAGGGTCCTTTTAATGCTTGCATCATGCATGTATTATGGAAAGTATAAGATATTGTTGGAAGAAAACATATAAGAAGAGAAGAGTTTTGAGGTTATAAATCAGCCTTTCATGATTTCTATTGCATGTTTCTTTTTGCCGAGACATATTGCTAGCTGTATAAGAGTTTCCTCTCAAGGATAGAGATGCCGAGATGTCAGGAAGCTTGAATTTACCTCTGTTGCCACTACTACGACTGCTACACGTATGTATTTTTACAAGGCACTTAACGAGACAAATAAGGAAATTTTATTACTAAAACTTTGGTTGGCAATGTGGGATTTGTGATGCAGAGACAATACTTTTGTCAAGTATGCTAATATCATTACAATTCATCTGATGACAAGGTTCCAGATATTAGCTAAAAACATGCAAAGAGCAGTGGAATGCGTATGAAAATGTTTTCTTAATGTGTAATGTCCCTCTCCTGATTTGCCCTAGAATTTGCCTACTGAACACCAATTGCAGCAACTACGGTTAGGATTCATCTTACCAATTAAAATATCTCTTCAATAATGCAATCTTTGGGTTTGAATCCTGCAAACACCATATGAACAATATATGCAAATATATATCTATATGCTTATGAGAGTTAGACAATTACATCACATCCATAGATTATGAACAATGCAGACGTATTAGGATTTTGGGAGAAGGGATATGATAGGTCCGCTTGAAGCCATATACCAAGCCTAAGAGGGTGAATACCACAGCCCTCCCCCTTGGTGACTTGTATCTGCTTTCCCCATCAATGTCTCAACTCCCGGAAGACAGTTGCTGTCTTGTGGAATTGAGTGGGGATTGTAAGTGGTTTACCCAGCTCTCTGGGTAAGTGCCCTCTGGTCCTAGGTGCCATTACAGACAACATCTAGGATGGCTACTTACTAGCCTCGCTTACCTACTCTACCGTAGGTCCTTCCCACAAGTGGATTTCAGTCAGTCAAGTACATTTCTAATTCTAGCATAGGAAATTATACATTGGTTATTCTTATTATTGTATAAGCCATATGCATACATGTGTAAACAACAATTGGCAGAAAATATACCTGAATGTATATATATGAATATCTGATAACAGCGATCTCCTCTGATGTACGTACTGATTCCTCTTTGTTCCCTGGTTTGTATGTTTTCTTTCTCTAATTGATCTGTTCTCAATGTTCAGAAGATATTGCTTAAAGAGAAACAAACAGATTAGTGACTAATAAAGATTAATAATTTCTGCAAGCATCATTATTGCATAATTGTATATAATATATATTTATTTCATAAATACATATATTATATACTTATTTCTAATTAGTATTAATCTTCCCATAATTATTTATGTGAACTTATATATATTTTCAGATTTCTTCTATATATCCTTCTTCTTCTATATTTCATTCCCTATGTATGCCTTCCAAGAAATATGATTCATTTTAAAAGAAACATTATATATATATATATATATATATCCCATCTTCTGATTATATCTGCTGCTATATTCAGAAATATATTTTCAGATTTCTTCTATAAATCCTTCTCCTTCGATATTTCATTCCCTATGTATGCCTTCCAAGAAATATGATTCATTTTAAAAGACACAATGTTTCATACATATACACCTTCAAAAGAGGTGACTTTTGCAAAAGGATCGTCCCTAACTTGTTAATAAAACTCCAAACAAGTGCCAATATTATGTTTTATTGCTAATAAACACCAAGCGCTACTATTAAGAGATCACACCATTAGTGATCATTATGGAGTCGCATCAGATCTTGGTTGTATTAACAGAATCGTAGGATTATTAGTATTGCATCTTATCGCTGCTGTATATTCATTCAATTGTTATCTCATCTTGCCTTAACATAGAATCGCTGTGCTTTATCTTGTTGTTTGTAATTAATATAAGCAATATTATTCACTGCATATGATTGCTGTTGTTTATATTTTTTATATAAATATATTACATGTTAATATATTTATTAGTTATGTATATTCGCTGCTGCTTATTACAACATATTATTTTTATATTAGTTTCATATGTATATTTTATTATTATATTATATTTGTTATTTATTTACTTATTTGCATTTCAATGCTTTACATCTTAGTGTTACAATTTCGGGGGCATGACAGTATGGATGCTTTTGTGTTGGGTTGATTATATATGAATAGTTCTGGTTTTGTGTTTAGGGTCAACAAATACATTAAAGAAACTTAAAATAAACAGAAGAAACCAACTTAAAGAAGCTGTTTGATTTGGTATAATGGTATTTCGTTTGTTTATGATAGCTTCAAGATAATTTTTAGAATCAAACAGATTGTAAACATCTTGGATCAAGATAGAATTGATTTTTATGTTCAATCAAGGTCAGTCAGAATCAATTTTGCCTTACAAGATGGTTTAAGATCTGCAATTATTGGCTTACCAAGGCATATCCTACATGACATAGAGAATATAAGGACTCTTGCAATTGGCTTGATTTCAAAATTTGCAACAGCCTGAGGATATATTTTTATTTAATTTTTTAATTATTATACTAGGGATCTATAAAAGGGGTCCCAACCCAACTAGAACATAAAACCATATGGCATAATAACAACCACCATAAAGTATAACAGAGAAGATATATAACCAGCCTGATACGAACACCACCATTGACATACCTAGAATCTAATTTACCAAAATGCCCACCAGATAAAAACAAACCAAAACCAAACTGAACCCAAAAGTAACAATGAACAAAGTATGCATGGATACCTCAAGACCCATAACTACAGAACAAAACATCAGACAGTACAGCTAATAAGGATCTTTGACACTACAGGTACCCAAAGGAGCCGTTTTCCATCACTTAAGCCTTAGATACAGATCTGTATATACCCCATTCTCGGAAATAGGAACCACCTCCAATATTGATGCAAATGCACCAGCAACTGGGATTGCCCTGTGCACATTAATGCCCCTGATAATCTCTGCCCTCTGCACAACCCCTGTAAGCAGACCAATTTGTAGTAGAGGCATTCTGAACCCACTTGACAATTTCAAAGTGCAATTGTGAATGGTTAACACTATATGACACATTGCCATTCTAAGGTCCTAATAGAACTCTTCTAGAATTTTACCATCCACCCTGAGCTTGTGCACTTTCTCCTACAGAGACAAATACCTTGACTCATGTGCAAACATATCTCCACCCTTTGCATCTACCTCCTTTTAACCTTAACCAGGAGCTCTAATAGACAAGTTCTAATTCCCTCGTTCACTACTGCCTAGACAACTTCTCCTTGAACTTTGCAAGAATTGTAGCACATGATCAAAATCAACCAGTATTAGCCAAGCCCTCCTCCCCTAAAATTGCTTTCACAGCTGCAAATGTTCTGCATCGTCACAATTGAAAATTCTCTTTAAATAGTGGTCTGAAACAGGTCCTTGCTTGAGTAGGTCTTAGGACAACCTGTCATCTTACGGGAAATACCAAGACTATGTTTTAACAAGATACCTATGCCTCTTAGCCACACTACACATAATGTACCATCTGCTTCACCCAAAATTCTGCCACTCAAATTAACAAATACTAGAAAGACACCTTCAAACATTATTAACGGTCACTTCTCCATACTTGTTCGAGGAGCCAATGTGTACCATGAGCTGCTAAACATTAAATCCAACTCACAAATTTATATTGCCTTAACTAGTCATAATGACTTTCTAAAAGCCTTTAAATCTAGGGTGGCTGAACCTTCTTGACTAGGTTAGCAAGACTAACCCAATCATTTATGTCTTTGCTTTCAATGAAATAGAAATCTTGAAGCACTTCCTTGGTTAGCCATATAATCTGCCACCGAGTTTTGAGCTTTATAGCAATGCAAAATTCTAAATGAGAAGAATTTTGATCTCCACCATTTAGCTTCCTCTAATATTGCATTCAGCTTCCAGTTCAGACAATGATAATTTAACAGTACATTTGTGACTATCTAAGAGTACCTCTCAAATTCCACCTCCCAAAACCCCACTGCAAAAGTAGATTTCAAATCAGCTACAAAGCTGCCCATTCTGCATTGTTATTTGTTTGCTTCCCCAAGTAAATTGAGCTGCCCAATACAAAGCCTCCAACACTATCATGGAGCACATAAGCAACCCCAACCTTGGATTTCCTTTGGAAGCCTCGTCAAAACTCAGCTTTACCTCTACACTTGGAGCTTGCCATCTCAACTCTTCCCTACACTCACTTTTCTCTGTTTTCCCTTAACAGGAATAGAGATAGACCATTGTTTTAACACTGTAATTTGAAAACCTTTAAGGCTTCCCACTACTTTTTGAATTGGTGCTACAAATACTCCTTTATGACTGGTTCTGTCAGATTCCAACATCTGATTTCTGAGAGCTCCCTCTTTTAAAATATGTCTATTCCTTTCCAACCACAATCCCCATAGAACACAGACACAAGCTTTTTGCCACATGACCTGTAGATTAGTAGTTCCTTGAGTCCAGCTATTGAGATGAAGCCTAAGCGTACCTTGAAAGGCCCATAGCATTTTCAACTTTTGGAGAACTGTAATCCAAGTAGACCAAGCATATTCACAATGCAATGGCATATGGCCCAAACACTCCTCCATACAACAATGGGGGCATCTAGAAGGCCTAAATATATTCCTTTTCATTAGAATATCAAAAGTTAATATTTGATTCCTCACTGCAAGCCAAGCAAAAATACAACATTTAGGCAGGGCCTTTGCATATGAGCTAATATTAGTAGGCCAATCCTTACCAATAGCAGATTGGCATCTTCGTTGCACAGTATACTCAGATCTAACATTATATCTACCTTGTTTATTACCCTGCCAACATAGCTTATCCTCCTATCTAGAATTGGAGGACATTTACTTGACAAAATCTCCTTTATCTTCTTTTTAACATCCTCCAGCATTGGGAAGCTAGTAAACTCCTTCTATGAACATCAAACAATCCCTTTTTCATAAGTATCTTGCCAATAATCCTACACTTTAGAGCCAACCTCCCTCTCTAGCACCCTTTGGGCCTTAGCCAAACCTAAGCAGCTAATTGGAGGAGCATTTCTAGGCCAAGAGTCCTTCCAGAAATCTACCTTTTTTTCATTCCCCACATTGCAATTCAAATTTGATGCGATAAAATCTCTGGACCCTGCCATAAATTCCATATTGCAGAACCACTTCTTAAAACTTTGTTAGAGAAAGCGGCTAACAACAGTTCAGAACACATACATTTTGTACGCAACATTTTGCATGAAAACGACATTGGTTTACTTGGATAGATCTAGGAGATCTTGGCACCCAAGGTTATATTTTGATCCACCATATCCTTAACTCCAACTCTTCCTTGAGCTTTTGAATTACACACTTCATTTCAAGAGGGAAAATTTCCTCTCCGCCCTCATGCTTTACTAAAGGATGTTTTTGCTTACTAGTACAATTGAATGATTAGGCATAGCTATCACGAAAACCATATAGATAGGAATAGCTTGCAATATGGCCTTGATATCAATAACTGCCCTGCCAGGCTCAACCATATCCCATTTTAAGAGGATAATTTTGCTTGGATTTTGTCTAGAGTTTCTTGCTAAAGCAACAAACCAACTTTACCTGTGATGAGTGGGATCCCCAAATATATACTTTGTAGTATATCTGCAATGATCACCAAAATATTACACACTTTCTTCTTGACCCTTACATTGGTAATATTTTTTATTTATTTTTTGAATTTGATGAATTAATATACTACATAGAAGCTTTAGCATAATCTTTAAGAATACTATAGAAAGCCTTAGCCTCTTTAGCCGACGCTTCTGCAAAGAGGGATGTATCATCCACAAACTGCAAATGTGTAATTGGATTAAGACTATTAACACTAGAAAAGCCTTGAAGATTCCCACACTCACATTCCTTACTAATATGCCTACCCAAGGCTTTAGCCATCAAGATAAACAAGAAAGACGCTAGAGTATGTCCTTGTCTCAAGTCTCTAGAGTGATAAAAGAAATTGACTACAAATATTCAGAACCAATCTCTAGTAACACAACCAAAGACTATTTTTATCCTTTTTTCACAAAAGCCAAAAGCATATAAAATTTGCTCTAGGAAGGACCATTTCACTCTATCATATGCTTTGGCAATATTTTCCATAGAAGGATGATTCTACGCTCTTATAGAATGCAAAATTTCCTTGGATACAATGATACAACCTAGGATTTGCTTACCTTTTACAAAGTCCGCTTGCTCCATAAAGATTAACTTTTGCATTAACTATTTCATCCTAGTCTATAAGGCTCCAAGCCACACACCTAGGACATTAACGGACAAAACACGAACCAACAAACTTTTCACAAAACAAAAGTGGCATTAAGCAGACCTCTCAAAACTAAAACGTGCACAAGAAATCATAACATGTGATGACACACTTGACATGCACACCAATGCATAAAGCATGGTGACACAAGTGGAAGACTTAAGACACCATGGGGTAGATCACCATGGTTGTCATTGAAAATGAGGCATGGGGGTGAGTCAAGATTCCCAAAACCATTAGAACATCCTCCACTACTCTCTACCCAACAACCCTCCAAAAACCATTGGGACATGACACCTGTAAAAACCATTGACTAGGGGCTTAGCCTTTTTATCCAAGTTCATCCAAGGGCCTTGACCCCTAAAAGGTATTGAGATGCCCACAAGTTCGATGCCTCATTGGGCTTCTCCTGGGGTTGATACCTTGGTATTGGCTTCATTGAAGCCCAATATCAAACATTGAGTATCAAACTTCATGGAAGCTCGATATCAAACATCAAGTATCAAACTCTATGGAAGCTCAATACCCTAGTATTGGACTCCATCAAAATTTGATACCATATACCTTGTATCAGACTTCATGAAGCCTGGTACCCAAGTATCAAACTCCATCAAAGTTTGATACCAAACACTAAGTATCGTACTTCATGGAAGCTCGATACCCGAGTATTCGATTTCTCTGAAGTTCGATACTCCCCCACTGGGTATCAAACTTCATGGAAGCCTGATACCTTAGTATCGGACTCCATCAAAGTTTGATACCAAACACTGAGTATCGGACTTCATGGAAGCCTGGCATCCTATTATCCAACTTCTTTGAAGTTCGATACCTCCCGTTGGGTATCGGACTTCATGGAAGCCTAGTACCCTAGTAGTGGACTTCTCCCCACTAGCTATCAGACTTCTCTAAAGTTTGATACCCAACCCCTCGAGTCTGATACCCTGACAACTGGGGGAGAAGTCTAATACCTCGACAACTTGGGACTTCCCCAAAGTTCAATACCCCAACACAGAGGCTCAAAAAAACTAAGGCTTAGAAAAACCGGCAGGCTTAACTTTTACACTCAACGAGGCATAACTTCCTTGATTTATGAGTTGTTACAAAATGGCTCAAGGAAAACGTTAAGGGGATTGTGGGTACCATCTTGACCACACAAGAGCCTCTCACTTGGATCCCAAAAAACATAGCACAATGCTAAACTAATCCTTAGACAAGAAGGAACTACAAGCAAAACATGAGCAACCAAATATGGACAGCCAAGCTTGCATGACACCAATGTCGAGACAAGCTCAAGGCAACAAATTGAATGTCTTCTAACACAACAAATTCATTTTAAGCCCAAATCCAAATGTGCTCTATGTTCATTTAACCAACGTTTCTAGAAAGATAAATTACATATGAAATGGCATAAACATTCAACATCAGCGTCGAGAAAACATGCATATAAAGATAGATCCTTCACCACTTATGTGGGAGATTTACATTCCATCACATAGGATATTTCATAATTAAATATTACCATTGCAAAAGAAGACTTAAAGTCTTGAATTATACATATTACATTATTTTACAAAAATGAGAAAACTAAAGCAAGGAGAGGACCTCCACTTGCACACTATCCAAAGCTCCTCCAAGATGATGCCTTTGAGAACTTTGATCCCCAAGGATGGTTTCCATGTCACCCAACCATGTGGTACCCTTAGGTCTACTCTGTTATGCTAGGAGGTAGTCACTTGGGCACAAGCAGATCACTCACATGAAATACGGATCATGGCTAAAAAACACTAAGCAATATGAACATTCATAACATACACATGGCATCAAAGCAAATTAAACATCAAGGCATACATGCCAAAAGCATGATCAACATCTAATGCATAACATGCCAACAAAATGATCATCATATCATAAATACACATGCTCATGGGGATAGCATCACCAAGTATAAGCACGAAGAATAATCGACATCGCGGGGTGTAGACATGCCAACAAGGATTAGATGGCATGGACATGGACATGTGCAATGAAGGTCTCTTCCAATCACAACATGGTCAAAGACGAGTCTCTTGTTGGACACCAAGTCCAATGGCATCAAGGACAAGAAACCATAGGATCTAGGGAAGGAGTGTCATTTCTATAGCTTGAAGGGATGGCTAAGTGGAGTCAGGTATGCATCAACTCGCCCATGTGAGGATGCCAACTAGCAAGGACCAACACTCCCTAAGTAGGTTTTCCTTAAATGCTCATACTAAGCTTATACAAGCATTCTTGCTATGCCATAGGAATCAATATCTCGGTTATTTTTAATTACCCAATGCCTTTAGTCATCACTTGATTAACAAACTCTTCACCCGTCGTATCCTTGGGCCCCTTTTTGCTCTAGTCGACATCAAGAGCCACTCTTTTCGTACACCTCAAATCTTAGGTTCATCACGCTAAAGCACTATTTGGGCATGGCGTTGATTTCAATGCACACATTTGGGGGTATAATAGCAAACATGGTCACAACAATTTTTAAATAAAAATCATTAAGACTGCTAAATGCACAAGACAATTGGGAGGGGGGGGGGGTGAATCAGTTGTACCTTAAAGCTTCAAAACCCTCACAAACATTTAGATCCACATTCATTTAATTAACCCTTAATTTGTTATAATGATTTAGCATGAAAAGAAAATAACATAAATTGAATAAAATCAACACCATGCACAAGAGAACAGTAGATTTACGTGGAAAATTGTAATGTCCCCTTTTTCGTGGGCATCAAAGTTTGATGAGCTAGCCTATCTCTTGGACCCTTGTAGGCTGACAGGATCTGGTTAGGGGGTCAGTGGCCCTTTTTGGTGGGTATTGACGTTCCCACTCCTTCATTCTAGTAGTGGATTCAGTGCAGGCATCTCTAGCACAGTGTTCGCCAGCTTCTGACGGCACAAAAAAATATTGAGTTTGGAGGGAGTTATGATTATTTACATGGTTAAGTTAATTATTTAACTTAATGGAATATTATAAAGTCAAATTGACTTTATAAAAGATTTAAAAGCCACTTAAATAAATTAAAAGGTGACTTAAGGATTATAAAGTGATAAAATTAATCACTTAAGTCAAATAAAGGGTGCGCTCACTTCTTTAAGTGAGATTTAAAACTATTGAAATATTTAAAATACATTTTAAATGTATTTACTTGCAAAAGTGCGTACCTTTTTGGAAGTGCGTGCCTTTTTGGAGATATAAGGCAGCAAATGCAAAAACTCACTTTTGATCATTTGACTTCGCATATTTTATTCTTCTCTGTGGTTTTTGTTTGAGGACAAGGGTTTCAGGAAAATCTTCATTGGAGAGCGTCAATTCTTCATTGAATTTGCAATTTTGAAGCTGTGGAAGACTAGTTGAATCATTGCTTGTGAGAGCTTCTGGTGCTGGAGCACCTAAGGAACAACAGGCAGTTTCATTAGGTAAATAGGAAATCTAGAAGGATAAATTTTGTTTTGTTTTCATTAAGGTCATGTTGACCATTTAGTTTTGAGTTAGAGGTGTTAGTACATGTTAGGATGAGGGTTGATCAGTAGCTTATGGTAGAATGATTGAGTTGCACAATTTGTTTCCACTAGGAATCACTAGGATTTGGAAATAAAGGCCAAAATGTTGCATTTGTGCAATTTTGGCCTATTGTGGTGGTTATGTCCGACCAAGGGAGAAGTAACCACTTTGTGAACCTTTAAAAGGGGGACCTCGAACTGGAATTGAGGTTGGAAAAAGTTTTGTATCATTTGGAGTTACTGTTCATATGGAAAAACGATGAAATTCTTGTAAATTTTCTGGTTTTTAGCTCTTTTAGTGTGTTAATGGAGGGTTCCAGACACTAAGCAGTGGGTGGCACGTGTGATAATTACTTTACAAGCTTTGTGTGGTCAGTAGTTAGGTTGTCTCATCGTTTTCTAGCTTAGTTCTTAGTTAGTTTTGTTTCTTTCCATTGCTGATCAGTCTGGCAACCTATTAATCATGGAGTCTTAGACCTCTGTCTTCCACTATACCTGGTGTATAGTCTATGGGGAATGAGGCTAAGCTCCATGCCTGTAAATAGATTAGGTTTAGGAGTCTGTAGGAGGCAAAGTATCTTGGAAAAAGTCTTCTCCTAGGCGAGCTTGACTATGCCCGGTTAGGAAAGACAGTGAAAACCAAGCATTAACGTTGTAGGGGTGTCAATTCCTTGGCAAACCAAGGTGTGTGGGGAATGCAGGAGGCCTTACAAAGTTTTGGCATGAAGGAAGAGGTTTCACCAGTCCATTTGGTGGTTGAAACAAGCAGACAGATCACTGTGTGGTCAGGAAATGGCCTAAAAAGCCCCAATTCTTACAAAATGAGGGTTACGCCTGTGTACGGACAGTGAAGGCCTATAACCTCAAAAATCTTTGAGAGGTAGGAAAATGAACCAGGATCCCCAAAGGAAGTTTGTGATGTTCTTTAGAAAGATTGGAAATTAAGCCTAGTTTCTCGGGTTAGGAGGCCTAATTGGGGCTCAAGGGCTAGTAGCCTTTTAAACCCTAGAAGAGGGTTTGGTGAGAGCGATGGAGAATTGGTGATTGGTGGATGATCAAGAACCCTAGAGGGATGATCTTGAAGCAAATGGAAGACATCACACACCCCTGCATCGAGTTAGTGAAGGTTGGAGTTTTAGCTAGCCTTTAGGAAGATTAAGGGCTAAGGAGAGAATGGCAGAGAGAGCACCAAGATTGGCTTGGTTAGGGAAATGGAGATGATAGTAGGGTTGGCCAGGAAAACCAGGGGTGCCTAACAAGCATTAGGGCCTATAGGTTAAGAAGATGGAGAGTGACACCAAAGGGGTTTGCCAAGGTGAGACCCAGAGCATGGAACAGTGAGTGTTCCATCCAACCCTAGCCTATCAGCTTCATTCAAGAGTTCTACTTGTGCTTCATCAGATTTACATGAGGGTTTCATCAGTTTCAGCCATTCTTGCCTGGCATGTGCAAAACTTCTTTATTTAAATAATTTGAAGGGTATTGAGTATGTCTTTTGTATGCAATTTCTTTGTATGAATTGCTAGATCCACAATACAATTACAATTTTCTCAAATTTAGCTTTAAATTTAGTTTTATCTCCATTTATGTCTGGCACATTTCTACATTTATTGCTTGAATTTCATCAAATCAAACACAAAAACACAGTTTTAGATCAGAGGATGAGGTTGAGCCAATTGGGCTCATCACAGTGGTATCAAAGCCTGAATCCTGCCATCCTGTGTTGGTTCTCCAAAAGAAATTTTCAGAAATATTTAGGGTTTGAGAATATATCAAAAAAAAAAAATTGCTGTTATTGATCAAATCATTTAGAGATAAACAATTTCTGAAATTAACCTTCAGATCTGGTGTTATATTACAAATTTGAAAAGGTATTTTCAGTATTTCTGAATAAATCTGAATGAGATAATTACAAAGTTTTGGTTCATTCCCAGTTAGTAAAGTATTCAATTTATTATAAAGGAAAATTGTGGCACTATATTCAGATTGAATTTGCTTTATATGAAACACTATCACAGCTGGAAGATATCTGCTACAAAAGAAGACATTGGTGGGATAAAGACATAGTCGTTAGGGTTTAATAAGACCAAAAAAAAGACAAAAGTCGTATTTGTCTCCGCTCAGCCACTTTGGACTCAACATATAAGACGATTTTTTTAGAGAATCAATCTCCTTGGTAGCCACGACTTCATAAAGGGTATAAATCGTTTAGAAAAACAAAAAAGAGATAAAGAATGGCCAGCGCATGAGTCCAACTGGATAGCCGTTGATGACAAAGCAGTCAATGATAAATTTTAGAAGAGTTTTCTTTTGGGCGACAACTACTTAGACCAAGGAATTCAATTTCCTTGTGGTGGACAGATAAAGACGATTCTGAAAAGACAAAATCCAAAACAACTGTTGTCAAATAAAGACAAGAATTGAAGTCGATATTGCTTCATCCATCGGGACTTGTTTCCATTGGTGTAAACTTTTGGAAGGAGCTCACTCTTTGAATGAAGACAAACGTAGCCTGTAGTCGGGAGTTGCTTGTAATCGCAACTTGCAATTTGAAGGATGACTTCACATGAAGACAAAATGACTTCATATGAGTTGGGTCTTGTCGGGAGCAGCCTAGAAGAGACAAGACATCGGAGAAGTCAAATATCTTTCATGATTTGTTCCTCTCTTGCAATCATCATCAAAGGGATTGGAGCTTGTGTGGAAAGCCAACACATTATTGATTAAGACGAGTATGCTAGCCGCCAAAGTTTCATAGTCAAATGAGATTGATGCTGACTTGGTATCGGGCCTTCTAATATAAAGATTTTATGAAGGACGATAATATTTGTTGGATTCTAGACAAGATAGATTCACCCAGCATCAAGGAGATTAACCGCTGCTTTCAAGTCTTTAGGTTGCTGCTATTTGAAGGAGTACGAATAATCAGGTTCTTCATTCATTAATGAAACTATATTTCAGTTGCAAGCTGTATTTGCATTGAATTGATGGATTTAACTATGTGAAAGAAGAACTGGAGATTCATTGTGTTCATTCTGGGACGATCGAATTTAATACTAGAAGTGATTTTATAGCTAGAATTCACGGGATTGCTGTTGGGCAAATCATCTTCAGGAGTAGACATCCCCAGACTTATGTAGCCATGTATTGAGTTGGAAGGACTGCATAAGAATTGTTTGTAGAAATGACATTGGCTGTACAAATTCATCATAAGTTGCTTGCAGTAAAGATGAAACTGCAAAGTCAAATCCAATAAAAGTCACCTGTCAGGAGGTGCTTGGGATTACATAAAGTCGTGATTTTTTTTTCATGTTCCTTGGATGCAGTTTGGGTTATGGGAGCTGCTTCTATAAGATATTTCAAATTTGAACAAGACAGATAAAACAAAAATAGCCGCTTCTCATATAAGACAAGTTGTGGATGCCAAAGGCTACTATTGGGAGTTAGGAAGACATATTACTAAACTTGGGCACAACCACCCTTCAATAGAGGAAGCATACGTGGAGTCAGGGAGGTGCCTCATAAGCATATTTGAAGATTTTATGTGCACACAAGGTGACCTGCAAAATATAAATGAGAGCTGAATAGAATATCACTGAAGATATCGTGCTATCCTTGAGAGATAGCTCAATGTTCAGTGAATCATAATCAAGCGTCATTTGAGTGATCAACACTCATCTTTAGCAAACTCAGTTGGAAATCAGCTACTTATAGCAGGTGTAGAAAAGGTTACATCAATGGCTGCCTGTAGCTGGTATAGATTTAAGGATGGAAGGTTGTTACCTACCTTTCTTCCTGCTCAACCTCAGAAGGAAAAGTCCATAGAGGAACTCCTGCCATAGCTCATGCAGGCTGTTCAAAACTATGATAAGAATTTAACAAGGCTTCTACAACATCCGGAAATTTTGGATCCTTTGTTTGCAAAGAAAAAGAAAGCAAACACTAATGCAGATAACCTTATTAGCATGAAGGATAAGAAGGTGAAACTTGAGGAGAAAGTGGACATTCTCAACGCTCAATAAGTTGTTATCAGACGTGATAATAAGTCTAATGTTCAAGACAACAACCTTCCACTTGAGCAAGATGATGATTTGAAAGTCATGGCGAGTTCAAAAAATATTGTGACAGGTTCTCCTTCTATTGGCATGCAAGATGAGAGTCATTAACAAGGAATGCATCGCTGATTCAAGTCACAACAAGTCTGATTTTGTATATCAGACCTCAGAAGATGTGAGCCAAATACAAGTTTTGTGTGATAGGTGGCTACAAAGAGCTAAAAGGGCAAAGATGTTGGCTGCCAATGCAAAACAACATTTGCAGGGAGTTAAGGATCGTTGCAGCCAACTCGAACAATCAAAGAATCAAAGAGAGTCACAGTCATGGTTGGAGGAGCTTACTGTGGAGTTGAGTTTGACATAGTCTCCACCAGCTATTGAAACAGTACGGTTACATACAATGGCAGTTGGTGAGGATCATATATCCACGGGTTGTAGTGAGGATGTGGTTACATCTATCATGGATATAGGTGCAGTAGTCTCAGTTGGGATGAGTACTTTGGTTGAGAGCAGTAGAGAACCACTTGTTGCACCAGGTTCTCTTGAGCTTAGTACCATGACAGATGTTGCAGGATAGATTACTTATAGCTCTTGTGTCGCAGTGGTGGATTCTCCTGAGAGTTGTGTGTTAGTACACAACGCTACTCCATCATCTTCACAGGGGACTCGCAGAGTGTCATCTGGTGGGAGTATGACTCTCATGTTGATTTGTTTCCCTCTCCTGAAAAAAAATCTGTTATTTCATCCCATGTAGCTGATTTTGTGTCTCAGAGTCAGAGTGATCAGCTGCCTGATTCCAGTATTGCTAGTGATGAGCCATTGACCGAGGTTGGAGTGTTCTATCACAACTACATAATGAGGAGTGCTCATCACTTTTCTTTTGATCCACACATGGAGGATTTGATGACGCATCGGTGTGGGTTGGCTCTAGGATTATACCATCCTTTGTGGGATGGATATTCACCATCTTCAGTAGATGGAATCAGTAGCTGCAAGTACTCGAGTCCGTCATTTGTGGGGGATTACTTGCAGAGTCAGCACATCCATGGGAGTCTAGCAGAGGATGGAAATAGTTGTTGTGATACAGATACTTTCAGATGTTCATGTCTCCACAGTACGAATGGATGTGTGTATAGATTATTTTGGGATCCAGGTGGTGACAGAGTTAGTGTTGCAGTTTGGATGGGTCCCATGGGTTTATTTTACTATTTTCAACATGGTGAAGTTGAGATCAGTTTTGCGCAGAGGAAGTCGAAGGGTATCAGACATGGTAGATTTCCATTCTAGGTATGGGATCCAGGGATATCTTGCGTAGTTTTAATTATGCTGGTGCTACGGGAGTCAATTAGAGATGTGTGAGACATTTCATAGTTCTTTTGGCCTTTCGAGGAGTGGAGTTTCTTTGCAGTCGTGATTGCTTGGGGACAAGCAATTTTAGGGAGGGCGGATTGTAATATCCCCTTTTTCGTGGGCATCAGAGTTTGATGAGTTAGCCTATCTCTTGGACCCTTGTAGGCTGAAAGGATTTGGTTAGGGGGTCAGTGGCTGTTTTTGGTGGGTATTGACGTTCCCACTCCTTTATTCTAGTAGTGGATTTAGTGCAGGCATCTATAGCATTGTGTTCGCCAACTTCTGGCGACACGGAAAAATACTGAGTTTGGAGGGAGTTATGATTATTTACATGGTTAAGTTAATTATTTAACTTAATGGAATATTATAAAGTCAAATTGACTTTATAAAAGATTTAAAAGCCACTTAAATAAATTAAAAGGTGACTTAAAGGATGTAATGTCCACATTTTGGCCATACGCTCTTCATTTAGATTTAGCCTATTTTGGAAATCTGTAAGCTAATTTTGTAATGTCCCCGTTTTCGGCATGATCATAGTTGATAGTGTGTTAGCCCTTTATTGGACCCTTGTGGGCTAGCCAGTTTGGATAGAGGGTCAGTGATGCATTCTGGAGAGTTTGATTGTTCTTGTTTTCAGTGGACAGTGATTGGATCACAGCGAGCGTTGGCATTCCAGGAGTTCACAGCTTCTGACGGCACGGGATTATCCTGAGTTTTGAGCGTATTATGGAATTTTAAGTGATTAAGTTAATTATTTAACTTATACGCCTTTTATTAAAGTCACATTGACTTTAATAATATTTTTATATCACTTAAAATGTTCAAAAGAGGGATTTAATATTTTAATGGCTTAAAATATTAAAAGTGCGCCAAGTATTTAATTCATGAACTATTGAGATGAATTAAATATTAATTAAAAGATTTTAAAACCTAAAAGTGGCGTATTCTTCTTGAAATGCGTGCCTTTGCATAAAAGGGCATTTCTGGCAATTGAAACTCATATCTTTTGACTATTTCTCTTTGCCTTGAGCATTTTGCCTGTGCATTCTCCTGTGATCAGGGTTTGAACAAACTGCCATTGAAGAACGATACCTCTTCAGTGTGAGCACTCTTGAGATTGTGGAATATCAGTCGAATCAGTGCATGTTGAGAGCTTCAGCCAGAGGTTCTACAGATTCTACAGAGATTGTTTTACTGAGTTTGTTTGTTGATTGAAATAACTGAGGGTTTCCTTCTGGTGGCGCATCCTTCCACAGCTTCAGAGATTTCCATCAGGGATTCTACCTCTCCTTTTCTTGGCCGTACGACATTCATTGGGAATTGTGCCTTGAAAGAGGCGTGTGAAGTAATAAGTAGAAACGCCTTCCTCTTTGCTGGTTTCTGAGCTTTATCATTGGCGTCCAGTATTTCTTGCACATTGTGTCCAGTTTCTGAGCAGGAGAAATGAGTTCTGGAGTCATGGCGTGCCTTTATGCTTGATTTCATCAATTCCAGCTGTAGATCTGGCAACTTCTTTATATAAAATAACTGGAGACTTTCGGGTATGTCTGTTATGCATAATCTAATTGTTTCAGTATAATAACAGCTTCTGCATTTCCATTTTGTGAATTTTTGCTTTATATTTCAAATTACAAGCAAAAATATGCTGCGCCCCTTCTCTTCTGTCTATTAAGAATTCTCTAAAAAACTAAAAAACATCTAAAGACTTAAGAAAATAAGGGTTTTGAGCTGAGAGCCAGCAGGGCTCATCACATAAAAATTAGGGTTTCCTCTTTCAGATGCTTTTTCGAGGGTTTCCTCTTTCAGATACTGCTCAGTTGGTGTTCAGAGGATGTTGTGCAAACTTACTATTTATAGCAGTTCGCTATTTTTAGCAAGTCTATCTTTTAGCAGTATCTGTTTAGTAGCAGTTCAATCCCTTGCAGTTCAGTTGTTCAGTTTGGCTTTCTGATGGTTTTGAAGCGAACTTACTATTTTTGGCATTGGCTATTTATAATAAGTCTAAATTTGGCAGTAGCATCATTAGTAATTTAGCTCAAGTCATCTTGCTATCCTTCAGTTTCAGTTTGGCTTTGGTTATCTCAATGGACTAAGTTTATACTTAGTCAATTTTATGTTACTCAGTTGTACCCCACGCCTAGGAGTGATAACTTCATGTTGTTTTTAAAGAGGGGACATTATGGGGTCAATTGTGCATTTAATGATTTATTAAATGTTTTATTATTGCATTATTAAGTTGGACGCCTAAAGGAGGTTGAATAAAGTTTATTATTTCAAAAAGTAAAATGCTTAAAGGTGGCGTCCCTCTTGGAAGTTGAAGTGATTCAACTCCTTGGAATTTGAAGTGATTCAGTTGCCAATTGAAGCTTATATATTGAGGCTTTGAGAAGAGTTCTTCATCTTTGGGAAATATTGTAATGTTATGCTGTTGGTTTGAAATCCAGAATCCAGCTAGGGAAAGCTTAGCAATTCCACTCCATTCTTCGGGCCTAAAACTATGGTTCCCTAGATGGTGGATTGAGAGTTTGCTTCATTGAGAAGTGCATATTGTGCATCAAAGTTGAATAATTTGGTAATAACTTTCAAATTTGTATTTGTTGGTTTATCATGGCTGAAAGTGATTTTTGAATACAACTCTTTGTATGAATTTTTATGCTTTCTGGGTATTGAAGCAATGGTTTTCTAAGGCACGGGCGACCCTTCTTGCAAAAGTTGGGAATTTATTTTGAAGTACTAATTTTTCTAGAGAGGGCCGTACTTCTTCAAGGCTGTACCATTGCTTGCTGTCTTGAAATTTGTGCAACAAATAATATTCAGCTTCTTGAAGTGGTTTTAGGGTTGGAACTTGGGCTACATTCCCCTTAAAAGCTTTAGCAATCTGTTTCAAGTCATTTGGTGGAGTTTTGTAGAGTTAGTGAGCATTGTGACGTTGCTGGTTTACGCTAGGCTGAAAGGGAATTTTGTATACAGCTTTAAGGGAGATTTTTATTTGCACATGGGTATTGACTCCTTCAATTAGTATGCTAGAGGCGCCCCTTTGGGTGCATTATCAGAATTTATTGTGGAGTTGCTGATTTTATCTAAGGAAATCGCTCTCTAGGAAGGCCGTACCATGCTGGGGTCTTCTTGGAATTTGTGCTTAGTTAATACTCAAGTTTTGGTTGCAGTTTAGTCTGTGTTTTGAGGCGCCAATCTTCCAGAGAGCCATTGCATTCAATTTCAAACAATTTGGAGGTAATTTCATGAAGTTATGAGCATTTCGTTGATTTCCAGCTTGCTGGTTCACAATTTCAGTCTGCTGGTTTTTGTTATAAGACCTCAATAAGTTCAGATTTTGGCTTCATTTTTAGTCCTTGGGAGTTTAAAACATTGCTATAATCATCCTTTTTATATTTGCATTCATTCTATTGTTGGAACAATCGTAATTTGCAGATTCTTTCAATTGTAAGGTTGAGAATTAGTAGTACTAATCCAACCATTATTATTAATTGCAATTACTTGTGATTTCTAATGCAAATACTTTAACCCCTGGATGGTTTACCACTAGTGTGGAGAATAATCTTTGTAACTCTCATTGTACCCACTGAAAAAGTGGAGAATTCCCACTCTTGAGTGGATGCCCTAGTGGATGAATTAGTTGAATTGTTTGTAGTATTCCCCCCACTGTTTAAGTGGTTGATCGAAAATCTTTATGGCTGGTTCACTGCCTAAATTCTTTCATTTTTATAATACTTCGCCATACGTTAGCACCTCGCCTTCAAAGGGATCTTGTGTGCACATTCTTGGCGTTGAGTTTATTTTACACTTCTAGTTATAAGCAATTTCAATTGTTGAGTTATTTGATCCTAGGGATCCTCTGACCATATGCCCGCCTCTCTTCCTTCAGTGGTTTTAGGGCACATTCTTGGTTAGAGTTGTTTTGATAGAGTTTGGGTTTGGCGCTAACTCTAATCAAGTTGGCCAAGTGTTGGTTATTGTGTAAAAATTGTGGCAAAAAATTGGTTAGCATGTTTCAAAGGATTATAAAGTGATAAAATTAATCACTTAAGTCAAATAAAGGTGCGCTCATTTCTTTAAGTGAGATTTAAAACTATTGAAATATTTAAAATACATTTTAAATGTATTTACTTTCAAAAGTGCGCGCCTTTTTGGAAGTGCGTGCTTTATTTGAGATATAAGGCAGCAAATGGAAATCAAACTCATTTTTGATCATTTGACTTTGCATATTTTATTCTTCTCTATGGTTTTTGTTTGAGGACAAGGGTTTCAGGAAAATCTTCATTGGAGAGTGTCAATTCTTCATTGAATTTGCAATTTTGAAGTGGTGGAAGACCAACTGAATCATTGCCTGTGAGAGCTTCATTTAGGAGTTTTACTTGTGCTTCATTGGATTTAGAGGAGGGTTTCATTAGTTTTAGCCATTCCTGCTTGAATTGTGCAAAATTTCTTTATTTAAATAATTTGAAGGGTATCGGGTATGTCTTTTGTATGCAATTTCTTTGTATGAATTGCCAGATCCACAATATAATTACAGTTTTCTCAGATTTAGTTTTAAATTTAATTTTATCTCCATTTATGTCTGACACACTTCTACATTTATTGCTTGAATTTCATCAAATCAAACACAAAAACACAGTTTTAGTTCAAAGGTTGAGGTTGAGCCAGCTGGGCTCATCATAGAAACCCAAGATGGGAAAAACCACGATGAGGATTAGCTCACAATATAAAGTAATATGAACACTGAATACAAAGGGCTCACTATCGGAGGGCTCACTGCCCAAGGAAAGGAAGGCTCACTGCCAGAATAGAAGAGAAGATAGAGAAGAATGTTACACAGAGAAATATACCACAACATCACCAAGACCTTCGCAGCTTGATCGAAGAATTGTAGACACCTTATGCTCACTGCATCTAGCAATCTAACACATGAAAGGTCACATTGTACTTCTCAAATTCGCACTCTAATACTCTGCAATTCACATCATTCATATCATGCTTGTCTATCTTTGCATCCCTCAACAACTCAACTCATATTTATATCATCTTCAACCTTGAAACCATTCTCCAAGGTTGGCTATGCACATCAACCGTGCAAATTCAAATTAGGTCAGCACCAAAACATTTCCGTGGCGGATAGAAGTGAAGGCGGACCACACCACTCCTTTTTTGGGACCCAAATCTATAGCACCATGCTACAACACGCTTCTACAAACAATAAACATCCACCGCAATTGGTGTAAACACTAAGGTTGACCGTTACCCATGTAAACGCCATTAAAATTTTAATTACACACTTCCTTAAATTCAAAGATGACTCATGGACACCACATAACACTTGAGCGCGATCTAAAATATTCCACAAACACCTTGAAATCCAACAAAATCCGCAACATCTTTCACCCGAAGAATGTACACACCCAGTACACTCAAACAATTCTACCATACACTACAACTTAGGAAACTAACTTCCAAAGCACCAACCTCCAACAACTTCGACTGACGAAAGATACCAACCCTATTAGCATGCCTTCAGATCCGCAAGACTTGAAACCAAATTGCGGAGAAACACGGAGCAAAAACATTTCTCCTAGACACCTTTGCAATACATTGTTCACACAACTTCTTTTGCACAACAATCCAACACACCAAATTTTGAATACAACACCTCTAAACACCTCTGATCAACGTATTTGAAATGCATAGGCAGATCTTCAACTTAGAAGAAATGCAGAGCGACACCAAAACACCACTCTTCAACCCAGAACACATTGCAACTCACTGTTTCTTCGTTTTATCAATTTTTCTCAAAAGCACTTGGAAACCAAGCACCAAAAACACATCCTCATCATCTTCATCACTTCCTCAACCATAGACAAAAAGCTTATCAAAGCAACACTAGAGGTTGACACCAATAGCTTACTAATGACAACATAATGCAACTAATCAAAGCATCATCAATGCAACAAAATAGGCAATACCAACAACTACACATTCTCTTTTAACAATCTTCTTCTCAAACATTTGACACCAATGACAACACAGGCTTGTTGACATCAATGACAACACCAATTGCTCATACTTGCAACAAAGACTTCTTTCCCGACATTAAAATTCATCATAAATTATTCCCAATTTCAATTTTTCTAAAATTAATTTTACATGAAAAATTCATAAAAATCCCAAAACTCTGTGGATGAATGCTCAAGTTTCCAAATTTCAAATTTTCAAACTTTAAAGATACCTTATAGTTTCAAATATGCACAACATGACACTTTTAACATAAAATTCATGTTTCACGAATTTTGGAAATTTTTTCATAAGAGGGCACAAAATAGAGTTTTTTCATAATTTTAAAACAACAAAAACTATTCAATTAAAATATGTAATGTCCCTTAATTGGGATAATGTTATTCTTACCCTAAATTATCAATTTCCAGGCAGATAGTGGATTTAGAGAGTACTTTGGCTCGATTTAATCCTTGCAGACAAGTTAGAAACCAATTACAATAATCACTTAACACATAGGGCGTCATAATTTAGCATTAATAATTCTAACGTAATTTCATTAATTTGATTGTTACTCCATCTTGAGGATGCTCAATCATGGGGGAAATCAGGGAAGAGGAGGGAGTTTGAAGGGGAGTCTTAGCCTCCTTGAACTCATGTGGCGCATGCCATCCATATCGGGTGGTCCATTTAGCAAGGTGTCTAATATCCTCATCGTTTCGTCTTGTCATTTCCTCATGATTTGGCTCCTTAATTGACCCTTTGGGGGGGGGGCGGGGTGAGGGTGCTCAATCATGGGGGATCATGGAAGAGGGGGAGTTTGAAGGTACGTCTTAGCCTCCTTGAACTCATGTGGCGCATGCCATCCATATGAGGTGACCCCATGTGGCACATGCCATCCATATGGGGTGGTCCATTTAGTAAGGAGATTGATACCCTCATCGTTCCACCCCTTTCATTTCCTCATGATTGGGCTCCTTGTATTTGTAGTAACCACATTAGTAATATACAATGAATCATGGCTATGCTATCACAAAGTAATGTGTATAAGTCATTTAAATGATATGTTATTATCCTTTGTTAGTATCCTATCACAACTTGTATATTAATTTATAATTCTGAAAATAAGTATAAACTAATTAACGCATTAGTTTATCATTCCTGAAATCAGAGATTAATTGATATTGACAAATTTTCCTTGCTGGCTGCTTTGTCCTATTCTTACTTTTCCAATCGATCCTGTTCTTAATACTCAGAAGATATCGTTAGTGTAAATTGAATAAATAAGAATCTATTATCCATACTTATATTAAAACATCATAATTACTTATAAGGCTCAATAATTGCTGCAAGCATCATTATTGCATAATTGTATATAATTCATAGATATCCTATGTGTGTGCATATGTAATTATATTTAACTTACTCCCCTTATCGATTTATCGTTAATCTTCATTTATCTTCCCTTGACTATCTTCCTCTTCCTACATACCTTTCATATCAGGCCTCTCATTTCTTAGTATCTTCTATTAATATATTTATTCTTATTTTCGTCCTCATTTATATATCTGTGCATGAATCTGATTTGATTCCCCTCCTCTCATATCATAACATAAAAATACTTGTATGCTTGCCCTATAATCTTCTTATCTTTTCAACATTGAATGATCTTCATATATGTCTATTCATTCACCCATGCTCAAATCTTCTTCATTCAATCTGTCTTATAAATGATGTTTCATTACCCACTTTACCCACCTTTCAAATCTGTATGTTCTCATTTATTTGTTACTCATAAAAATTTAAAATATTCATTGGATCGCTTGATATGAATTCCCAGAAATGTTATCACCTTATATATCTTCACAATAAATATGTCTCTTATGAAGGATTGTGTCTTCTACCAAAAGTTATGTCTTCTACAAGGAATCGCACCTCTTCAAAAAGTGATTGCTGCCTTTCTAAGAATAATCCTTATTTAATTGCTGCCTTTTGTCTTATATAATTTGCTGTCCTTAATGAGGTTTTAAATTGCACCTTTTTGAATTTTTGTTTCCCTTTGATAATCCTTACTTAATAGTTGTTTGCTGTCTTTATAGTCTAATATGGATTGCTGCTTTTTAAATCTCTTTAAAACCTGAATCGGTGGCTTTTAAGATTTTAATATCTGCCTTGAAAAGGTAATCGCTGCTTGTAATTCGATTTCTGTTTTATTTTATATTTATTATTTTATGTTTATTATTTTATATTTATTCATTTTATATATTGTGTTTTATATTTATGTTTATATTAGTTTTTTATATAAGTGTTTTATATTATTATATTATAATAATTAATATCCAATTGTTAATATTTATTTTGTTAATATTTATATTTATATTTTTTGATATTTATATTGTTATTTATTTTGTTTATTCATTTGTATTTCAACACTAGGGGTTTTTAGTGTCGTAATTTCAAGGGCATGACAAAATACATGGAATTGAATCTAAAAAGAGGCCCTATGCTTCCTTAAGCGTAAGCATAGCAACCATCCAAAATAGGAATTTAAAACATGGAGAAATGAGGAAAAATACCTCAAGTATGCAATCACAAAATGAAAATTCACCATTTTCATCCATTCTTTTTCAGATTTAAGAAGCATATCCAATTGCAATGCAAGCAATCCAACAATCCTCCCTTCGCAATTCAATTCCGAATCCAAGCAAATCCAAATCCAAAACCAAGCAGTTCCACTCATTTTCCAATTTTGAGAAGAGTGGGTTTGAGAGAGAGAAAGGAAGAGATTTTCAAACATGAAAAGAAAATCCTTTTTCCTCTTTCTATTTTCACTCTTACTTTTTTTTCTCGTTTATTTCACTTTTCTATTTTTTCAATTTCACATTTCACAAAATACATATGGCAATTAATTTAAATTGCGTAAGTTATATTCTTTTCCAATGATAAATAAAATATAACCATTTAATCTTTTCCTAGGCAATTCAAATATTTAATTAATTTTCCAAAGCCAAAGGAATAATTTTCAAATGACCATTTAACTAATTGCAACAATTAAATACCATTTCTAATGCATTCTAAATTGCAATTCCTTCCTTTTTCTTTTCTTTCCCAATTTCCCAATCTCCAATGCATCAAGCACTATTCACACGCAAGATTTAATCTTTAAAATACAATTGACACAAGTGGAATAAAGAACCACATTAAAATCATGCATTTATTTGTTTTCCACAACACATGGAGTCCAAATTTGCCTCTGATTCAGATACGATACAATAAAGGAAAATAGGGCTCATCTTGCACTCAATTGAGTGCAATAGTGGCTACCAAACACAATACTCCAAAGCGATATCTTTGATATAACCACCATTGGAGAATAACTCAAACTTGTATAATCAAGTGGAGAAATAACCTTGTACCTACACCCACTTAATGCACACGTCAAGCATACCTACTCAATATATAATAGTTGAATCACATGAAAATCATCCAATGGGATTCAAAATCATATAAACATAATAATGATACATATATTGATATCCATGAATTAAAACTATTATGTTAAACTAGACATATAAAGCATAACACATGCATCTCAAGGAATACAATTGTAACGAAATATATCAAGTCCTCACAAGGAACTTGGCACACTACCATACATGCATCACAATGCAACCAAAACACCAACAACTAACATGTTGAGGAGTACCATCATGAAACATGCGGGTGGTCCATCACACCATACAACACTCAAGGCAACAAGCACAAGCATGACATATGCATCCCTTGATACATAGCTGGAAAACAATGCTGAAACCAAAACTTCTCGAGGCAAGAAATGGGTGGGGCATCACATAGTCAACATAGCCCTAAAAAAATATCTTATTAATAGTAGTACATAGGGCTATAGGTCTTAAATCCCCATAACTCTTCACGTCTCATTTTTTGGCACTAGAGCCAACAATGTAGTTTTGAATTATTTGAGGACCCAACTTGATTTTGATGGATTGATTTAAAGCTTCTATAACATTCTGCCCTAATAAGTCCCAGAACTCTTGAACAGAGTTAGCAAACAAACCATCTTGACCAAGACTACTACCCCGCTTCAAACCAAAAGCTGTATTTTGCACCTCGTCCTTTATTGAAATGAGTCATTTACCTTTAACTATTTTCAAATTATTCCACTACCTTCTGCCTTATTTTCTCTTGCACTGTAACACCCCATTACCATCCTCAATTAGAGAAATCCTTTTTAACTTGTTTATGAGCCTAAGAAACCGCATGAAAATGCTTTGAATTCATATCCCCTAACTACACCCGTTTGTCTCTAGCTTTTAGATGCCAATATATTTCTTCCATCTTCAACAAGTTTTCTTGTATAAGCAATAACTCCTTTTCCAAATCTAATAGACCATTTATCAATTCTTCCAATTGAATTTTACTAGCATTAACCTCCAACACTTCACTAATAGCTTTTCTTCTCTACAAAGATATTACCAAAAAACTTTAATATTCCAAATCCTCAATTTCCTTTTCAACATTTTCAACCTTAATGTAGGCTAAACATAGCTGAATTTTGAAACACTATTAGCTTCCCACCACTCCACCATTTGATGAAACTCACGATGCTCTAACCAGCTGCAACCAAAATGGGCTCTTGCTACTCTACTAGGAACTTGTACCTCCATCCAAATAAGATGTGATTTGAGCAAGCTATAGGGAGAATGAGAGAGGGAGAATGCCACTCATTCAAGAGCAAAGAAGAAATCAAGAAACCATCCAACCTTTTTGCAATATACAAAAAGCCTTTCCTTCTTTTATTTCAAGTAAATATTCTTGCTTGGGTTTAAGCATAGTTACAAGACTTGGACTTGCTTCAGACTTGGCAAGTTGATTTTTGACTTGGACTCGCTTTAGACTTGGCAAGTTGATTTTTGACTTGGACTTGGTGCCTAGACTCGACAAATTGAAAAAACCATGAAATATAGAGGTTTTTAAGGATTTAAAACATGTTTCATGCACCCTTTAAAAAATGGACTTTAAAGACACAATAAACTAGTCATATTGAAGCTACTTTGACCATATACACAAGTATAAATCGATCATGTGAGTATAAAAACAAATTTTAATTTTTAGTTGGAGAAAACAACATTGTTAGATACATAAATTTAAAATTATTAATTATCAAATGTATACAAATCTCATGGATTATGAAATCCATGTCATCAAAACAAATATCAAAACTCAAATTATAAGTCTATGGTTTAGAGGAGCTTGATCACTTATCCCAACATCATGGCAAGTCCTACGTTGGTGTCTAAAATAGGTCTTGGATGATGATGCAACCATGATATTTGCCTATGTCTCAGTGACGCAACATCCAAGGGGTCTCCTCATGTTGTAACTGTATATATTTTCTATAGGTCTTGGATTTCAATATGTGCATGGGTACAAAATACGTGTATGCCGGTATGACGATTTTTTTTCCTTGGGTACAATACTTTTGGGTGTTGATGTTAGAGGAGCAGTGTCGGGCTTCTACTTCCAGCCCAGATCGTCTATGAAGAACAAATTAAATGATAGCCATCGGCTATTTAATTTGTATGGACTTCGATTTAATGAGGCGCCTCATTTGGAAAATCATATTTAATTATTGTTAATAATTATTATTTGTTGTTAAGGCTGACTCTCCTTGATAATTGCGCCATTTCATTTGAGCCATATCCTTTGATGGCCGACCTTGCATTATGAAGAGGTGTGTCTCTTCCACCGTTGTGTATTTATATGAGATCATTTCATTCACTTCATCATCAAGTTAAGTCATTCATTCCATCTTCAAGTGCGATTATCACCTACAACAGTTCGTCATTTATCAAGGAGAGTGTTGTGACCATTTCACACATCATCCCATTGCAAATGGGGACCCCCTGTTTTCGCTTTTTGGCTCGGTGTTGCAACTGCTTATCACTTGTCTTTTTACAATGAGGTCATCATTTTGAGGGTTCCAAGTCAGTCTTTTTGCAAGTCATCTGAGCCAAGTCAAGAATCCATGCTTGAATCAATGCATAAACGTCATGGAAGTACTCAGAAGGCCCGGGAGACGAAGATCGCCTGTGCTTTCAGCCAATTCTGACACTTCCTATTTTTTAGGGAATCTGCTTTTTTGCTTTTTCGTTTTTTCATTTTTGGCATTTTTGGACCAAACGGGGTTCCCTATTTTTTAGGGATTTTGCTTTTTCTATTTTTAGAAGTTTCTATATTTGGAAAGGTCTCGAATTTCAAAAATCCACTCAGAAGTTCAAAAAAATCGAAAAATCACTCAGAAAATCAAAGAGAAAATTGAAAAATCTGGAAAAGCAAGCAAAAAGCATGAAAAATCAGTAAAAAGTATGAGAAAATCAGACTGAAAAACATTAAATTCTGGAAAAATCAGTTCAAAATAAATCAGATCTGAAGCAAAATCACAGAAAATCAACTCAAAAAAGAATGAAATTCATGAAAATCTGGTTAAGTCTGAAGAATTCGCCATAAGGAGGATGGTCCTTGAAATGTGGGACGGAAAGAAGGAAGGAATGTCTGGAAGTCTTCAAAGTCCGCCCAGCACTAAGGAAGGAATATCTAAGACTATTAGGAAGTCCGCCATACACTTGAAAGGAAGTGCCAAGACTATCCAAAGTCCGCCCTGACTTTGGCAAGGCATGCTCAAAGTCCGCCAACCTTGAGGAAGCATGTCCAAAGACCCTTTGAAGTCCGCCTTGACTTGGCAGATAGGTTGGAAAGTCCGCCTAGGCACATGGGAGATAAATTTTTTTGAAAATTTCACTAAGTGTTGGGTGCCTAGAGAGGAAATTTCGAAAATTAGCCTAAGTGTGAGGGCCTAAAAAGGTGGAAAATCGATTTTTGGCTAAATATTATGACATTTCCAAGGGATAAAATGTTAAGCAAAGTGCCAAAAGACTTGGAAGTCCGCCATGTTCAAAGAGATGATGTCCAAGACCAAAGAAAGTCCGCCTTCACCTAGTCCAAGTGCTTGGAAAGTCTGCCATGGTCTATGAAAGGGAAAATTTACAATCTTTGCTAAGTGTTTGGTGCCCAATCAAGAGAAATTCGAAAATTTGCCTAAGTATAGAGGCCAAAGGATGGAAAAATTAAGATTTTTGGCTAAGTGTTATGGCATTTTCAAGAGGCAAAGTGCTAAAGGAAGTGCGCCATGGTATGAGAAAAGTAGAAAAGACTTGAGGAAGTCCGCCTGGGATATGGCAAGAAATAAAATGAAATGTGCCTAGCATGAAAATGGAAGAGAAATTAAATTGCCTAAGTATGGGTGTCTGGAGAAAATGTTAAGAAATTGACAACTTTGCCCAGAGAAAAATGCACAGCAAAGAGAAAGGAGAGATCGCCCTTGGCCAGAAGAGATGGAAATTTGTCGAGCATCACAAAATTGCGCCTAACAAAGATGTCCAGACAAGGATTTTTCCTAGAAAAATTCGTCTGAGTGAGAAAAAAGTTGACTTTGGCAGAAGAAAATAAGCTTAGTGCAACTAAAATTTCGCCTTGGCAAAGAAAAATAAGGATCTGGCATAACATTTGATGACGGAATGGCTTAAATTTTGACTTGGCTAGACAAAATTGAGGACAAAATTGGAAAATAAACTTTTAGCCAAAGAAAACGAAGAGAAAATCAAAATAGCCATGGGTCCAAAATGAACGGGTTGGAATAAATTAAAATATTTTAATATTTTAATAATTTATTCCCACTACTCAAAATATAAAATGCCTTGGACAAAATAATGGATAGAAAGGCAAGTTTCAAGTCCGCCCAAGGTGAAGATGTCCAGCATGAAGCAAAGTCTGCCCAAGGATGGATGTCCAAGACAAGTGCAAAGTCCACCTGGAGAAGTGTCCAAGACAGTCCAAAATCCGCCCTCAATCATGGTGGAAAATACTCTAAGGCATGAAGTGCCTAGAAGGGAGATGAAAAATGGCAAGCTTAGTGGAAAGCCCGACCTATCTCTTGGCAAGAAATCTCTAAGTCCGCCTTACCTTGGGAAGATAAATGGAAAGAAGTTCTCAAAGTCCGCCATGCACTTGTCCCAGGCTTGATGAAGTCCGCCCAGCCAAGGAAACTCAAAGAATTGGCTAAGTAAAAATTCAAAAATTTGGAAAGGCACCAGTGAAGTCCGACCTTGCTCAATGGGTGGATGGCACAAGAAAGTCTGACTTTGCCCAAGCACATCATGTCCAAACCTTTACAAAGTCCGACTTTGCTTGGAGAAGGTATGTCCGAACATCCATAAGATCCACCAAGTACAATGGCAAACATGATGCAAAGTCCGACCTAGACCAAGAAAAGAAATGTCAAAGTGTTGAGAAAGTTCGCCCCAGTTTAAGAGAAAAGATGGTAAGCACTAGAGAAAGTTCGACTTCTCCCTAGAGATGTTTGTCCAAAGTGGCTTGAAGTCTGACTTAGGCCGAGAGAGAAAACGTCCAAGCTCATGTGAAGTCCGCCCAAGGAGAGGATGAGAAAATTGGCTAAAACTCAAAAAATTGGCTAAGTGTTGATACCTTGGGGAGAAGAATTCACTAAGTGTTGGACAGAAAACAGGAAGGATGAAGAGGAGTAAAGAGGAAATGAATAAAATCCTTGTCCAGAGATGGAATTTGTCCTACATAGCACAAGCCAAATTCAGAATTGAAGGCAAATCCACAGGCAAAGTTCGTTCGAGCATGGTGTTGAATGGTCCAGATGAAGATGTTACAAAATGAACCTGAAATAGCCAAAATTTGGCTAAGTCTGGGAAATACTTCACAGAGGGAAATTCCAATTTCCTCCATTGTGGCAAAGCACAGAGGCATTCTTCTCAAATTCTAGGCACTTGAAAGAAGCAATCAGACAACTTCTTGAGGGATTTCATCTCTAAGAATTAAAACAAGCTTCCAATCAGAATCAGATGGTGACAAGAAGAGTGTTCAAACACATCTCCATACTTAGACAATTTCTCGACACAAATTGGAGAATTCAGAGAGGAAATCCAGAGGAATAACATCAACCCAGTTCAAGCAGGAGGAATTTCAAAGCAACCCACTTCAAGTCCAGACACCTACTCCAAGGGGAGACTTCCAGACCTCAAAGATTCCAGTACAGGAAAGAAGAAGAAATCAAAGTCTCAAAGGGAGCTCCAAGATCTAAGTTAGGAAGGAACAAGCGCAAAGGACAGAGTCATCGAGAAGGAAAATATTCTAAGGCAAGCACGCGGAAGAAAAACGAAGCAACCAAGCAGGCATCCAACACGCCGAGGTGGCTCCGTCATCTTCCAACCAATCAAATTCTTCCAAATCAACGTATGCAACAACTTTCTATTTTATTGTTGGTTTTATATTTAGCAAAGGACAAGTGTCCTCGAATGTAATTTTCTCATTGGTTGAAAGTGACAAACCCTAATTAGGGTTTTATTTTGTAATCTCGGGTCGTTGATCCAAAATCAATCTTGGCCACTGAATTGTAATTGGGGAGCCTATAAATTGAGCTCGCCCCTCATTTGTAAAGTGTGGAGACAGAATATATGAGATTGTTGCATTGAGACTATTTCGAATAATAAAAGCTCTTATGCATGATTTGCTTTGAATAACTTTTATTGTCAAATAGTAAGTGAGGTTGCATATCTTCTTCCGCCATAGATTAAAGTTAGAATTAAGCTAAATAGAATTTGCTTTGAAAGTTGGTTAAGTGAATGAGAGATTGATCGTATCGATTCAATGGTGAAGTATTGCACATACTTTCTTTGAATGGATGATTTGCATTCGATGCGTAAAGTTAGCCTGAGCTTATAATCGTGGAAGCTTAACTTCAGCCTCATTCGAGGTTTGAAAATCATTATCACACCCCTTGAAGATTGCACCCACTTTGCGTATGTTGTCCTGCAGGAGGCAAAACAAAGTGCGGTTATTTCCTTTCGCCTAAATCTTTACTGTCTCTCAAATTCCTAGGCATAGAATAGATTCTCTGAACCCTTATCCTTTTGCCATTTTTTTTGAGATCCAAATTGAAGTCCTAATTGAGAAGCCTTTAATGATAAATCCGCCTAAGTCCCAAACTTGTGAAAAGTTCTTTAACGTAAGTCCCCTTGTTTATTACCAGCAAATCACAACGCCCATTGAGCTTATCCACACGTCAAGACTTGACTAAAGAAACCTTGGAATCGCCATATGATCTTCTCGCAATCTTAGCATACGCGGTGGTTTTTCAAGAGAGATAGTGTCTTTGGACATTTTATTCTGTGTGTTCGGTGGATGATAAAATATACCAACATAGAGTTCGAGTTCTTTATCTTGTATTTGCATCAAAGTGTGATGCTGATAAGTGCCATAAGATTGGCATCATTGTAAAGAGAACATTGTTGTTTATATTGCAATATAAGAAGAGATATTTCTTGCTGGGTTTTTCTCCCTCAAGTGGAGGGTTTTCCCAGGGTATATGTTGTGTTATTGTGTCTGATTTTGAATTAATTTCTGAGTTTTACATCTGATCATAAAAACTAACATGGTATCAGAGCGGGTATAAGAAGATTGTGATCAAATTTAAGTCAAGCAGCGATATCCTCCATTCTTATTCTCATCTTTGATTGCATCTACCTTATCATCAAGATGGTGAACGGGCTCAAGATCGAAGATAGACTTGAGGGAGCATCTAATTTCACATCTTGGAGATTCAGAGTCATGCTCGCCTTGGAGGAAAATGAGTTAGCAGCGTTCGTGGAGGGTGAAGTCCCCGAACCATCCGATGAGAATGAGAGATTACAATGGAAGAGGAATGGCACTAAAGCGGTAATGCTTGAAAGTGAAGGTGAGCCAATCTTCTATGCCAAAGTTCACACGAGCTTGAAGAATCACGTAGCAAAGCCTAAAGTGGACGAGTGCAAAGTCTGTAGAGGCACTCATGTCGAACTCCAATCACTCGAGCAGTCTTGATACTTGAGTTCTTCGGCCATGCAAGTACTTTGCCTTCTGAGAAAGCAACTTGGTACCCCTTGTCCTCCAAGGCTGAGATAGAGACAAGGTTTCGCTTGATACCTAGAACAAATAGAACATCACTCAATTGTAAGGAAATACCGAAATCCAAGTGAAGAGAGGAGGTCCCAACTCCTTTCACAGAATAACTGGCATCATCTCCAATAATGACTTGAACACTAGAATCTCTCTCCACCAAATCCGTTAGATGCTCTCTAAATCTGGTGATGTGGCAAGAAGCACCACTATCAATCAACCAAGTATTGTTGTCGGTAGGCACATTGCTTGAAAGAGCTAAGATGAGTAGGAATCCATTATCCCTTGAATCCTTTTGAGGGGAGATCTCATCACATTTGCAAGAGAAGCCTGCTGCTTAGGCACAGGTTGGGCAATCCTTTGCATAGTGACCATACTTGTCACATATCCTCCATTCTTATTCTCATCTTTGATTGCATCTACCTTATCATCAAGATGGTGAACGGGCTCAAGATCGAAGATAGACTTGAGGGAGCATCTAATTTTACATCTTGGAGATTCAGAGTCATGCTCGCCTTGGAGGAAAATGAGTTAGCAGCGTTCGTGGAGGGTGAAGTCCCCGAACCATCCAATGAGAATGAGAGATTACAATGGAAGAGGAATGGCACTAAAGTGGTAATGCTTGAAAGTGAAGGTGAGCCAATCTTCTATGCCAAAGTTCACACGAGCTTGAAGAATCACGTAGCAAAGCCTAAAGTGGACGAGTGCAAAGTCTGTAGAGGCACTCATGTCGAACTCCAATCACTCGAGCAGTCTTGATACTTGAGTTCTTCAGCCATGCAAGTACTTTGCCTTCTGAGAAAGCAACTTGGTACCCCTTGTCCTCCAAGGCTGAGATAGAGACAAGGTTTTGCTTGATACCTAGAACAAATAGAACATCACTCAATTGTAAGGAAATACCGAAATCCAAGTGAAGAGAGGAGGTCCCAACTCCTTTCACAGAATAACTGGCATCATCTCCAATAATGACTTGAACACTAGAATCTCTCTCCACCAAATCCGTTAGATGCTCTCTAAATCTGGTGATGTGGCAAGAAGCACCACTATCAATCAACCAAGTATTGTTGTTGGTAGGCACATTGCTTGAAAGAGCTAAGATGAGTAGGAATCCATTATCCCTTGAATCCTTTTGAGGGGAGATCTCATCTACATTTGCAAGAGAAGCCTGCTGCTTAGGCCTGGTTGGGCAATCCTTTGCATAGTGACCATACTTGTCACATCTAAAACATTGAACACGAGAAAGATCCTTCTTCTTCTTCGATGAGGAGCTCCATTTGATCCTTTATCTCTATTTCTCTTAAAATAGCCTTTCTTTCCTATCCCTTTTTTCTTCAAGGATTGAGCAACAAGAACATGAATGTCTTCATTAGTAGAGCTTTGAGCAATACCTCTCGTAGCCAACCTAGATTCTTCTTGAATACAATCTGCCCTCAAATGAATTTTGGAGAACATGACTCCCGAAGAAGCTTTCAGAGGGGTGAAGCCGGAAGTAAGTCACTTGAGGATCTTTGGTTGTCCAGTGTATGTTCATGTACCAAAAGATAAAAGGACTAAGTTGGAACCCTCTGGCAAGAAGGGAATATTTGTGGGCTATAGTGAGACATCAAAAGCCTATAGAATCTACATTCCAGGTCAAAAGTTGATTGAGATCAGTAGGGATGTTACATTTGAAGAGGATGTTGCATTTAGGAGATCCAAGGGCATTCATATGGAGATAGATAATGAAGACCAAGAGTCTCCTCAAGATATGGAAGTTGACCATACTCCTGAAATTCAGCGGGAGGCTAGTGATTCTAAAGAAGATGAAGATCTAGTTGAGTTGTTGTAACCTACTGATGGGCCTATAGATATTGTGATTGGAAGAAAAAGACCTCTTTGGGCCAGGCAAACTATGTAGGAGGCAAAAAGGTTTGCAGCCCCGAGAGGAACATTTTGAGAAAGCAATAGGCCTCACAAATTTTCAAGCTATGTTGCATTGATGAGTCAAATCATTGAGGTAGAACCTTCTAGTGTTGAGGAAGCTACTAGTCAACAAGTTTGGAGAGATGCTATGTATGAAGACTATCAATCCATTCTCAAGAATGATGTTTGGGACATCGTACCTCGACTTGAAGGAAAATCTGTTGTTTCTTCTAAGTGGCTCTTCAAGATCAAGCATGCGGTTGATGGGAGCATTGAAAAGTACAAGGCTAGGTTCGTGGCTAGAGGATTCTCTCAGAAAGAGGGAGTTGACTACGAGGAAACCTTTGCTCCAGTTGCTCGTTATACTTCAGTCAAGACCATCATTGCTATTGCAGCATCTAAAGGATGGAAGATTCACTAGATGGACGTGAAGACAACATTTCTGAATGGTGTAATCGAGGAAGAGGTATATATTGAGCAACCTGATGGCTTTGAGGTGCATGGGAAGGAGTCTCATGTTTGCAGGCTGAAGAAGGCCTTGTATGGTCTTAAGCAGGCTCCTCGTGCTTGGTACGAAAGGATTGATCGTTACTTGATGAGCTTGGGCTTCTCCAAGAATGATGTGGATTCAAACCTATACTTTAAGGTAATTCATGGTGAAGCATTAATCTTGGTTCTCTATGTTGATGATTTAATTCTTACTGGACAAGATCACCTCATTATCAAGTGCAAGGAGTTAGCTTTAGAATTTGAAATGAAGGATCTTGGTCTCATGCACTACTTCCTTGGTTTAGAAGTATTGCAGAAGCCTGATGAGATGATTCTAAGTCGAGGGAAGTATACCATTGATATTTTGAAGAGATTTGGTATGATGGATTGCAAATCCATGTCTACGCCTATGGAGACCAACTTGCATAAGTTGAAAGAGGCTGCAACTAGTTCAGATCTGGTGGATTCTACGATGTATAGGCAGTTGATTGGATCATTGATGTATCTAGCCAATACTAGACCAAATATTTGCTATGCAGTGAGTGCACTTAGTCAGTTCATGTGTGAACCAAGGAAAATACATCTAGTTGCAGCGAAGCATACCCTGAGATACTTGCATGGCACAGTTGGGTATGGCTTGAGATATTCTTCTGGTGTGGACTTACAACTGCATGGATATACTAATTCTGATTGGGCAAAGTGTGTCATTGATCAAAAGAGCACCTCTAGATGTTGTTTCAGTTTGGGGTCTGTGATGATATCTTGGTTTAGCAGGAAGTAGTCTTTAGTGGCACTAAGTACAACAGAGGCTGAGTATATTGCAGCTTGTGTGGCAGCTTGAGAAGCAGTGTGGCTTCAGAAGCTCCTTGCAGGACTGTTTGGACAATCGATGGAGCCGACTATCATTCATTGTGATAATCAAAGCTGTGTGAAGCTTTATGTCAATCTATTGTTTCATGACAAAACTAAACATTTTGAGATCAAATACCACTATATCGGAGATATGGTATTGAGGAAAGCAATCCAGTTGAAGTATATTAGCACTGAAGAGCAGACGACAAACATTCGCACCGAACCTCTCTCCAGGATAAAGTTTGTGTACTTCCGAGACGAGCTTGGTATGGTGGAGAATGAAGCCCTAGCTGAGAAGGAGTGTCAGTATCAATGATCTTCTTTAATGCATTTCTCTCTGTGAGAGAGATTTGAGGTGCAAGCCCTTGTTAATATATTTCTTTTTGAGAGAGATTTGAGGTGAAAGCCCTTGTTTCCACCCTTTAGGAGTAGCCATGGTGGATGTCATGTGTGTGACTCCATGACAACATCACGTGAGAGAGTCCGTGATGATTTTCTTGTACTTGTGTTTTTCACCCTTTGGGAGTAGCCATAGTGAATGTTACGATGAGGTGACAACATCATGTTGAGTGATGAACACTTGTGCACATTTACCATTCATGGGAGTAGCCATGATGGTTGATATCACAATGAGGTGATATCTTTCCTTTCCACATATGGGAGTAGCCATTGTGGTCGACATCACGATGAGGTGATATGTCTTATACAGCTGGAAGTATCCTCCCTAGCTGAGAGGGAGTGTTGATGTTAGAGGAGCAGTGTCGGGCTTCTACTTCTAGCCAAGATCGTCTATGAAGAAAAAATTAAATGATAGCCATCGGCTATTTAATTTGTATGGATTTTGATTTAATGAGGAGGCACCCCATTTGGAAAATCATATTTAATTATTGTTAATAATTATTATCTGTTGTTAAGGCCGACTCTCCTTGATAATCGCGTCATTTCATTTGACCCATATCCTTTGATGGCCGACCTTGCATTATGAAGAGGTGTGTCTCTTCCACCGTTGTGTATTTATATGAGATCATTTCATTCACTTCATCATCAAGTTAAGTCATTCATTCCATCTTCAAGTCAGATTATCACCTACAGCAGTTCGTCATTTATCAAGAAGAGTTCGAGTTCTTTATCTTGTATTTGCATCAAAGTGTGATGCTGATAAGTGCCATAAGATTGGCATTATTGTAAAGAGAACATTGTTGTTTATATTGCAATATAAGAAGAGATATTTCTTGTTGGGTTTTTCTCCCTCAAGTGGAGGGTTTTACCAGGGTATATGCTGTGTTATTGTGACTGATTTTGAATTAACTTCTGAGTTTTACATCTGATCATAAAAACTAACATTGGGTACGGCTATATATATATGCAAAAAAATATAAAATATACAGAATTGTAAATACATTTTGATAGAATGAACTATTATACTTAATCAATCATCAATCATCATTAAATCTAAAATCATTGATCAATGCTAGTGATAAAGATAAATGCCAATTGATAGTTCAAAATTCCAATACATATGTCATATATCATATAGGTCTCTCTAGTCATGATTCAATTGAAGATCATTACAATTATTCATCAATCATCAAAAGGATCTAGATCAAATTCATCGTTTGGTTCAACATCATTTGAACCACAAGTAAATGCATTGCCACTCATAATAGGCGCATCATGTGCAAGAGTCTCATTATCATCATCATCTATAGTGACTCTAGCAAGCTCTGCAATAGATGCATCCAAGTTGGCACACTCAGGGGCTATGTCCCAATTCTTCATTGTACTATCCTTGTACTCATCTTGCTTATGTGATAGAAGATGCAAGATGGAATGGATATAAACCAAGTCTTCTGCTTTTTTAGTAGCCAACTAGTTATGCTTCACTGAGTGGATATAGGAGTATGTACTCCAATTCCATTCAGCTGAAGAAGAACTTGCAACCTGTTGAAATTGGAGAGAAAACCAAAATATCTAAAAAATAAAAAGTGTAAAATAAATTAAAGAAGGGTAAGTACTAAACTTAAAGTCTACAATACAAATGTTAAATAATAAAACATAAAAATTACTTGTGATAGAATCTTGATTGCAAGAGGTTGGAGGAACATAAAATATTGCCCAGGATGTACCACCATGTATGAGCATCTACATTGTATTGGTCTTGAAGAGCACAAAGACTATGATTCTGTCCTGAGATGAACAAGCCAAACTCTTTCCTAACATTTTCCACCACTTTTGATTTAAGAAGAGTCTTTTGAGTGCTCTCTTGTACCCATTAGCAACTTCACTATCTCTATATGGTGGAGTTCTTCCTGGAAAAGCAAGTATCTATGCACTATAATATTTGGGAGACAATGCATATGCAAGGAGATGCAATGGTGTGTTCATCTTGTCCCAATGGTGATGAATGATTTTTTCAACTCTATGAAAAAATGTTTCGTGGAGGGCATTCTCTTTTTCTGCTATAATCACCTATATATTTTCTATCATGGAGTTAATGCCATCATAGATTTCCCCAAAACATGGGCAATCTGTATCAGCAAACTTGATCATACTCATGATAGGCTTGGTGAATCTCAAGACATAGTCCACACGAGCCCACCAATCGTCATCTAGGATCAATGACTTGACCTTTTGGGTCCTCTCTGAACTTGATGTCCTCAAAAGACTCCATTGGTTGCTAATAACCATGGCACCCAATGCCTCTCACACCTTCACAAGTTGTCTCAAAATGATTGTGTGTAATGCAAATTAGGTCTCAGCAACCTAGGATCATGTAAAACATAAGTTAATAACACATTAAAATATAAATCCATAAAATTAAAAAATAAATTACATAATTAAATTAAATTTACCTTCAACAATTCCAATCTCAAGAAAGTCCTGAAGATGCTTTGTGACATATTGTGGTTTGTTAGAAACATTTGGATCTTCTCAACCTTTCGGTATATATCTTTCACCCACTCTATTTGAGTGCCTATTTCTTGCATCACCAAGTTAAGGGAGTGTATAGTGCATGGTGTCCAAAAAATGTGTTCATACCTTTGCTCAACCAAAATACCTACAGCCCTGCAATTTTTTGCATTGTCTGTAATGACTTGAACAACAGTTTTAAGACTCACCATTTCTATGGACTCAATGAGGATTTTTGAAATGAATTCTGCATCCTTGATTTGCCCCTCACAATCAATTGCCTTCAAAAACATAGCCCCTTTGGGGGACATTGCAATAACATTTATCAAAGGTCGGTTTTTGCAATCTTTCCATCCATCGGAAACAATAGACATTCTTGTTTCAATCCAAGAATCCCTAATTGGTTTGAGTGATGTCTCTACATGATTTTTTTCTTTTCCTAATAAGGTGGTGCACACCTTTTCATACCCAGGACCTTTGAAACTAGAAGCTGTAGTATTGATTGCCTCCATATCACACCAATATGGTGATCTCACCAAGTTGAAAGGAAGACCATTGGCATAAATGCAACGTGCAAATTTTTCCTCTGCAATGTCTCTTACTTCATTTTGAAATGCCTTATCCAATGGGCCTCTTTTGTGAGGAGTGGGGTCTTCTACTTGGATAGAGGGTGTCTCCAAGAAAGGATGTTGAGAGGCCAATACTGAATCTGTAGATAAAGTCATTGTTGCTCTCTTTGCTTGCTCTTTCACACATAGCATCAGCTTCTTGTTCTCTAGTGTATGCCATAATTTTTTCCTTTGGCAACCCCTTCTTAGTTGGCCCTGCACATACTCTAATCCCTTTCCCACCTTGTGCACATAAGTGAGCTTTCACTCGACTATATGAGCTCATAATTGGACTCCACACTCACCATTATCCCAAACAAATGCCCCACCCCTTGGACGTTGTTCAAGCATAGTAACATAATTCCATAAAGGAGATGCTTGATCAATTTTAAATTTTTGGTTTCTATCAACACCCACTGAACTTGAACTTGTAGCCATTTGAAGTAGTTTGCAATTTGATTTTGCTGTTATAAGAAATATAAAATATTGAAACAAATTACAAAATGAACACCAAAACACATTGAAACAAATAGCAAAACTTATTTCTTTTCAAAAAAAAAATGGTAAAAAAAGAAAAACTTGAAAAAAATCTTCAAAAACTTGAAAGAATCCCAAAAACTTGAAAGAATGAGTTAAAGTGCATACCTTAGGTGATTAGATCTCCTTTGTACAAGCTATCCTCTATTCCTTTTCAATCTCCTTTAAAAAGCTAGCTACCTTCAAAATGAGAAAAATGGAGGGAAAATATGTTTGTTAGAGCAATAAAATGTTGAATGGAGTGATGAATATATTATGGAGGCATTTTAGGGTTTTTAGAGCACTTTATTTTCTTTAAAAAATGTTTTTTTCTTTTCTTTTTGGTGGACTTTTGAAATATGCCAACCAATTTTTTTTTTGAACTATCATAACACAAGCCAACACTACGCCAATGGATTAGCGTTAGCATCAAAACTAAAATCCAAGCTTGAAAGAACTCAACGCCAAGAATGCACACTCAATCCCAAGGAAGGATAGGTGTTGTCATATGGCAGAGAAATTAAAGAACAATACTTGAAATGAAACAAACTCAACGTCAAGAATGTGCACTCAAGATCCCACTGAGGGTGAGGCGCTAACATATGACGGAGTTATTAAATGAAAACTGAAACAAATAGGCGGATGACCAGCCATGAAGAAATCCGCTCAACCACTTAAACAGTGGGGGGAAGAAAACAACATAATCCAGACTAATTCCTCCTCTGCGGCGGGCATCCACTAAACAGTGGGAATTCACCACTTAACAGTGGGTGATAGAAAGTAAATACAAATCAGATTCCTCCACATTGGCGGTAAACCATCCAGGGGTTATGATATTTGCATTAAAGATCACAAGTAAATGCAGTAAATAAATGGTTGGATTAGTACTACTAATTCTCAACCTTACAATTAAGAAAAACTGCAAATTACAAGTGTTACAATAGAAGAATGAATGCAAATATGTGAAGGAAGAATTTAGCTAGTTTATATAACTCTCAAAGACTGAAATTGAAGCCAAATTCTGAACTTATTGACGTCTGATAATAAAAACCAGCAAACTGAAATTGTAAACTAGCAACCTGCAAAACAATGAAATGCTCACAACTCTTTCAATATACCTCTGAATTGAATGAAATGAAATGCAAAGTCTCTTTGGAAGATAGGCGCCCAAACTCAAACCACAAAACTGCATCAAAACTCAAGATATTATTTTGCACGAATCCCAATGCACTCTCAAGATGGTACGGCCCTCAAGAGGGGCGATTTCTCTTGCTAAAAATCAAATGCTTGGAATTAAATTATGAAATACTCCAAATATGGTCGCCATTAGCATAGAATTGCAAGGATCAAATAGCCATAACCAAAATAAATTCACATCAAAAGCTGTAAATGAAAAACACCTTCAGCTGTGTATACACCAGCAACATTAAAACTGAAATTCTCACCAAAATTCACCAACTTTGAAGCACAATCTGCTAGTCTGATTGAGAAGCAGCAATAAGACCACCTAGGTGTTGTCTTTCAAACACAAAATTGGATTGGAACTAGGAGGTAAGCATCCCTCGAAGTATTAAACAAGTTGTCATTTTGACAGCATAACATTAGCATAAACATTGGATGATAAAAGCTGGAGCAAAACTTCTCTTTTATAGAAAAAGAGGTGACTTTTCAAATTCCCAAAACTCCTCCAAGAATGGGATGCCAAAAGTCCCCTTTTGAAATATTTTAAAATTCAAAATATTAAATCCTCCTTTAGAATGGCGTCCACTTCAAGGCACAAGAAAACTTTATTAAATATTTAATATCTCCCTCATGAGGGCGTCCCCCTTCATGGCCACCTTTTAAACACAACTTAAAGTTAATGAACTAGGCCAAGGGGTCAACTTGAAATTAAAACATTAATGCCTTGAAATATATTATTTCACCAAAATAATGCTTTTTTAAAGCCAAAATCAAACTCAAGCAACTGCTCCAACTGAAAATGACTTAATGAAGGCTCACAACTGAACCACTGTGAAAATTAGTATTTACTAAAAATAGTAAATAACTAGAAATGCCACAAACCTCCAAGCAAGGAAACCCTAATTTCACTTCTGATCAACCTACGGATTTTCGGAAATAGGCTATCAGTCAAAGAAGAGCGTACGGCCAAAATGGGGACATTACAACTTTGGCTGCGGGCGTGTTTGGGTTCTCTTGGAAGCGTTTGGGAGCACCTAGGGAGTGCCTGGGCACTACCAACTGCTCCCCAGCCCGCTCTTGCTCCCAAACGCTTTTGAAGCGGGTTCTTTGGGAAAAATAGAAGAATTCGGTAACGTAGGATGGAAGGAGGATGATATCCATACAATGCCATAAGTGGAGACATTTTTGATGAACTATGGAAGTGTTATACCACCATTCGGCTAGTGGTAGCCAATATACCCATTGAGACTGTTTATTTGAAGTGAAACAACATAGATATCCTTCCAAACACTTATTAACAACCTTTTTTTGTCCATTAGATTGAGGATGGTATGAAGAACTATGAGCTAATTGAGTACCCAAACATTTGAATAAATCTGTCCTAAAGTTACTAGTAAAAATAGGATCATAGTCACTAACAATAACCTTAGGTATATCATGTAGCTTTTGAATATTCTCCAAAAATGCTTTTGCTATTGTACTTGCTGTCAAAGGATGTGATAATGCAATAAAATTAGCATATTGAGTGAGGTGATCCACTACTACCATGATGACATTCTTACCATTAAATCTTGGAAGCCCTGTGATAAAGTCCATGGAAACCTCTTCCCAATGTTGGCTAGGAATAAATAAGGGTTGCAAGAGACCAAGTGTCTT
>VDFB02351552.1:0-47706 GCA_007258455.2 Sequoia sempervirens
CACAAAATATGTTTATCAGCTACCTCAATCGACTTCTTTGTAGCTCTACACACAAAGGCAAATTTTTTCACTACTTGCACTACATTCTCTAGCCCAACCTCCTAAATAGCACTTTTTAGGATTTGGAACTAATAATCAACACCCTTGTGGAGCCCTAAACAATTAGCAACCCTAAGGAAGTAAGGGCCCTCTATACATGTGACTGTGATGTTGATGAGTGGACAATGCCTAATGTCCATCCACAAATCCTTGACTATGCTACATCCACTAGTGACCCAAGTAGCCTTCATTTTTCTACATTAGAATTTTAATCTTCGAATATTTCTTATCCAAGATCCCTCTCCTCAAATTTGTCTCACCTAGTGTCACATGTGATGGTCCTACTATTATTATCCTTGCCATAGGCTCCTTATAATAAGGAGTGCAAGCCACATGGAATGGAATGCCATTGGCAAAGAGAATCTGCCAATGGCATCATTTGCCTCCTTATTTTACACACTGAATAACTTTGCCACCATGTTTGTAGCATCACTACTAGTAGTCATTCCACATTTCCCTTTAGGCTTTGCTGCCCCTAAACTAGATGGAGAAATAGGAATTCATGGCTCTTGGGGAGTACTCGTACTAGTAGAAGAAGGACTCCTTAATGGCATAGTAGTAGTAGGTTTTTTTCTACCAGAACCCCACAATTTATTTATTTCATTCCTTTGTTTGAGTGATAACTTGTCACATACCTACACACCTTTGCCTCAGATGTGAAGGAGGTGTGCATTAACTCTTGTAATGCTTCCTTGAGATTCAATTTCACAGAAATGACACTATCATAGCCTAATTCCCCGTATGACCTAGGTTTTTCTTGTAGTTTGGTTGCAAACTATCTTAAAGGGGACTTCTTATTGAAGGGACCCTTGGAAAAATCTTTCAATAACTTGAAAAGACCAAGTAATAGACCAATGATTAATCATGATCATAGAATCTATAATATACATATACTTATTGCAGATCTTTGCATCTTCACAATCGAAGTCACAATCAAGGATTATCTTGTTTAATGCATTGGACAACCTATTCAATATACAAGGACTACCACAGACAAAGTTGGCATGCTACAATCGTTATACTATTGAATACGAGTTAACTCGTAGTCAACAAGAAATGCCACTCTCATAATGAAAAATGTATCAATCATACCCTACACGAACAACTCATAGAACAATCCTATCTATTAGTGTTCCAATTGGGATCAAACTGGAACATAACCAATTATCTTTTTACTTAACCATTCCCCTTTGTTAATGAGTTTGGCTATAGAACATGCAATCTTGAAGGCTTCAAGAATATATCAATAATAAATGCCTCAACTAAATATACACACCAATCAGGTATGTTTTTATTAACTCATGTTCATATATATGAAGAACGTCATAATTCCTATTCAATTACCCATGCTCATAAAGGGTCTATAATGTTTATGATGAATGATTGATCAATGTTATCATATGAATATTTGAAATTTCCTTATAATTTAAAATATCCCTATTTTTTCCCCCCGTTTATGTGGCTTGTCGGGTTAATCAGACCTCAAACCCACAAAGAAATGTCAAATGGCATCCACCGAATGAAGGTTGGCTCAAAGTGAACTTTGATAGAGCAGTGAGGGGTAACCCTAGCCCGGTAGGGGCAAGGTGTATCATCCAAGGTCACGAAGGGAAGACCATAGCAGAAAAGATCATAAGTCTGGGAATTGGAACCAATAATGAAGCAAAAATGTAGGCCGCTTGGCATGGGGTTAATCTTTGCAATCGATTAGGAGTCAAGAAAATATTCCTCGAAGGAGAATCCCTAATTACAATCAACACAATTCGTAGAGTCTCAACCCCAAATTGGAAATTCGACAAACTGCTAAATCATATCCTGCTTGAGTTGGCCAAATTTGAGGATTTTAAAGTGGCACATGTGTACCGGGAAGGCAATGTAGAGGCGGATATCCTATCAAAATGGCAATCGATCGAAATGATGAAACTTGGGTTGGCGGGGAGTAAATGCCAGCATGCGAGCTAGTATGGACGGTGCGCAAGACTATTGGGGATACCATCAACCGAGTGCGGTAAATGAGGTTGTCAGCAAGGCATCCGAGGGTGGCTCAGAATGTCAGCAAGGCATCCGAGGGTGGCTCAGAATGGCGGCAGTTTTCATTTAAAACTCCATCCCCTCCTCCATTTTATCCCTGTCTAGTTTAAGCAAAGCGGAGATGGAGGCCACAATTTGCCTGGGAACAAAAGACAGACAAATGGCATTTTGAGGGATTGTCAGCGATAAGAGGTTGCGGAAAGTGTTTAATGTGGATGACATGGAGTTGTTGGAAGTGGTGAAGCAAATTCTCGAGCAGAAGTTCCTCATTTCATCCTACCACTACAGAGTAAACTCCAACCTAGCCTCTGTCTCCATGGCTTGGCTATTGCAAGTCAAGGAGAGTAAAGAGTCATTCAAATGGCTCATGCACCGCATGGTCAAAGCACGATGGCGCGAGGGGATGGAACACTATCTACAGATTGTGGTTGTTGGGTGGGGGCTTTGACTAGTGGACGAAATTTGGCCAAAACTGGCCCTTCCATACAATGAGCCATGGGTCCCCTTCCTAATTTGGAGTGGTGATGAGGACGAATCTATCAAAATGGTTGAGGTGATGTGGTTTGTGGAGGTGTTGAAGGAGATGATGGTTGCACACAGGGCAACCGAGCCAGAGCCAATATTGGCACTTCTAGCAGCAACCATGGAACGTGAAGGAGGAGGAGGGCATGGAAGATTGAACACCTGCATTGGGGAAGCTTCAAAAAGCGTTGCGAGCATAGGGCCCTACATTTTGTAATTTTGTGTTTGCCAGTTTTTGGCTAAGGCTTGGCACTGTTGACTGTATATTTGGGGTTGGCCCCTTACAGCCTTTTTAATATATCAAAAACAAAAATCTCCCTATTTTTAAATATTCATCCCCTATAAAATTGCCTTAAAAAACCCATCCCAGAAACACATCCCCTCAACCCCTATTGTCCACTTCTTGGAAACTTTGCAAAAGCATAGCTAAAAGAACCAATTGCTCATCTTTCTTTTCAATTCCACACCATTTTAGTTGCAATCTTGGTGCTTTCAATTTAGTGAAATCTTGAAAAAGTGTAAAAACTGCCTAGGCTCAAACTCATGAGCTTATTTTCCAACTAAAATAACCTCTCGTGGAATCCTGAGCTTTAAACTCTAAGTTCAATTTGGACCAAAACACGTTGGGACAATTTACAAACAAACACAAAATACCATAATGCCATGCCCCCAATCCTACACAAGAATTAAATCGACATTGCCAAAGAAGGGTTGATAAAAGCAACTAAAGGAATATTAAAATGCAGCAATTTCCTACTAACACAAGGTAGCGCTAACATAAGTTAAATTAAAAGCAATGATCCAAAGAAGTCAAACAAAAAGGCAGCGATTAAGGAAGGGATGCATCCTTTGTAAGGGGTGCAATGGTTATAAAGGGTGTGACTATCCACCCCACCATGAAGGATATATAAGGAGGAAGATCATTTGATGAAAGGAATCAAGCAAGGCACATTGGATAAAGGGAAATAAGAATTTGAAATTATAAGAGATCTATTGGAATAAATATTATTTTAGCAAGAATATTATTGGGAAGTAATTTTAAAAATATAATTAAGAATAAGTATTTTATATAAATATATGTATATATGCATTATATTTGCATAATGAAATAATATATGATTAACAATTAATAAAATAAGATTCCTTTAGCAATCTATTTTGAATTTATAGATGTGTTTACAAATAGGGAGGCCAGTACCAACTTTGCCTTCATCAAGTACACCATCCCCAAGATGCAGCGCTTGTGGGGCCGAGAGGAGTATGAGTGCTCCCAAGCTTGTTAAGGGAAGCAGTCTTCATGCATCTTATCAAGCACACCACCCCGAGATGCAACACTCGTGGGCTAGGAGGCGAATGAGTGCCCCTAGGCTTGATCAAGGAGGATGGAGTGCCTCCAAAGTGGACTGAGGGTGGTGTGGAATTGAGATCCTGCCATGCTCGTGGGTCAAGAGGCGGATGAGTGCTCTTGAGCTTGAGAGAGACTTCTCAAGTACTCCACTCCCAAGATGCAACACTCGTGGGGCCAGGAGGCATATGAGTGCTCCCAGGCTTGAGGGTTTTCTCAAGTATGCCATCTCGAGATGGATGGACAAGGATCCACCCATGCTCTCGCAATACAAGTGAATTCCTAATATGATTGGTTATCGGAATATCCCTTGGGCTAATCATTAGTGATGTTAAGTTATTTTGAATTCAAAGGTTAATGATGATATGAACTATAGATCTAACTATTATGATGCTTTAGCTATGATGTATTGCCCTCAATATTATAATATTTCATGTATTAGTTTGAATATAACCATAAAATTGATACTTGTTATTACTAACATTAGTTCTTAGTGTTTATTATTGCTTTGCGGGCCTAAATCAAGGAACATCCCAAAAGGGAGCATAACACATAAGCTTCATCACATTTGTTAAACCACTTAGGTTTTTTTGCAAGTGAAGTAAGCTCAACCTCTATAACCATAGTTATTTTGTACTACCATATGCTTCTTAAGAAAAGCATTTTATATTTCCAATCAAAATAGTTGTGTGGAGTAAGTAGAGGAATTATACTTTCATCCATGATGGAGAAAACTTAAAATGTAGAAACAGAAGTGTGCAAAAAAGAACAAGACAAACACACCCACTGTTTTTATTTTGCTAAAATGAACCCCCTAGCAAAAATGGCATGGCACATTATAATTACTGCAAGTACAAATGCCGCTTGCGAGAAATGCAAGGTGGTCTTGATTTCAATGTTTTACAAATGCTCAAAATAGGCTATAATGCTAACAGTACAATTCTAAAACAAAATCAAGTAAAACTAACAACACTACAAAGTAGTCAAAAAATCAAGCACTTTCAAAAAAAATGAACCTAGAAAGGTGCCCATGTGTGCTTGAACAAAGCCTCAAAAGTTCCTAAAACGAAAATTTTGTAGTGTCACCTGTGAGAATCTACAAATTTTGATAAATATGTGCATCAAAACCAAGAAATACCTATGCCATTGTGATGAGCACAGAAAAGTACCCAAAATAAAAAAAAAATGCTCAAAAAAGGAGGTCAAATGCTCAAGAATAATCATGTTCAAATTCCAAACTGCCCAAAAAAGGGGATTGAGAGGAGACAAGAAGATGTTAGCATCAACATCCAAAACAGCAAGATGCCACTAGAATATTTTAGATTTCACCCCTGATTACAAAATTGCCTTTTGTACACTAAAAAAGCACCATCATACAACAAAACCATCAATTTCAAATTAAAACCATCTTTTGCAACATGGGAAACTAACTTTTAGTGAATTCATGGTTTGGCCCCCTTGGGGGCAAAGCTCAAGTGGAAGAGTTGGAGGTGACACTTGAGGCAGCCACTTGTGGTGGCGAGTGCAAAGGAGGAGCCACGACGCCTACAAGAGGTAGTAGGGCAACCTACAATAATGGCAAGGCTGAAAGTTGCCACTACTACAAAAATATATGTTTTAAAAACACCATATGATATGGTCTATGTAGGGGTTGTATGACTCCTTTGAGTGAAAAAAAATTTCCTCGACTACTCCTAGCACCAAAATTGACAAATTTTATATGGAAGTAAAAAAAAATTGGGCCTTCGAAATACAATGGCACAATCCTTTGGCCTTAAAATTCTCCAAAAACAAACAAAATGATTGATGCAACATTCAAACCCAATTTGCAATCAAGATTCCCAATCTCTTATTCGATAAAACAGAAGTCAATCTCTTATTTGGATGCTAGAGAACCACTAAAAATGTTGCCAAGATTACCAAAAAACTGCAATCACCTATGCAGACCCTAGAGGTTAAAAAAACCTTCCATCAAACTTTTCTAATTCTCTACATCATCCAAAGATGCAAAAAAAGAGCATACTAAATTTTCAAGAAACCTACCTACAAAGTGATTAGGCTCTCGGACCTCTCAAATATTGAAACTTTAAAGATCTAACCCTGCATCAATTGCTCTGATAATATGTTAGAATCTACAAAATAAAAGATAACCCAAGATCCAGTGCAAGAAATAGAAACTATACAACTACAAACACAAATGATCAAAGATCAATATTGTATTATAGAATTAGGATCCAATGAAAGAAATTTAAATGCTCCAAAAGGAAAAATAGCATTGAGAGAGCTCAAAAGGCACGAATCTACATGAATGAAAATACTAGCTAGGAGAGTATGTATAGACTAGGTGAAAGGGAGGTGGTGGCTAATATGACCAATAGAGAGTGCACAACAAAAATAGGAAAGTGTAAATCCAATGGAAAATACCAACAACTCACTCCACTCACTCCAATGAAAGTGTTAAAATGATTGTTGGTCTTAATGTACTCTATAAAACGAACATGAACATACCTCCTTCGATTGCTTTTGCCCTATATAATAGTCTCACCACCAAACCTGTGCTTAGTTCTTGGGTTTTGTTCCAAGCACATTTGAGGTTTTTCCAAAATGGCCACAAATAGTCTATTTACATGGCATTTCTTCCTTTCAGTGCTTTATATGCTTACTCTACCTTACAATTGCGATCCCCTTGCAATTGATGGTGGAGACAACATCGCTTGAGGAGCCTCTCACTAGAAATCAGAGCATAGTTTCAAAGAATGGCACCTATAGTATTTCAAGGGGCGGCATTGAAATACATATAGTACTTGAAAAAAAAAGTTATAAAAAGATGTATAAGAATTACAAATGGAACTTTAGCAAACTAGTTTTAAACATTTGAATTTTGTAGTGAGCATTAACTTGGCGTCACTCCTCTTCTTGCTCCTCCTCAACCCTCTTGCTCTTCACTCTCACAGTCTCACTCTTTCACCTTACACTTGTAGCACTCACTCTCACAATCACACAATTAGCTTCTTGTTGATTTGTTTTTTGTGAATTGAAACAAGGATAGGAGGCAGTTTTATAGAGTTTGTGGGGTTTGGGTGAGGCTTATAGGCCATAAGGATTTGGCCTTGGGCACAGAGTTCAAAGAAAATTTTGATTTTTTTTTTAAATTTGTTTTTTGGTCGTCTAGATGCAAGAGACATCTGGGCATCCCCGAGACGGTCGAGAGACTCCTAAGAGTCCCCCAAACGTCTCAAGGATGTCCCGATGTCCCCAATGTCATCTTGGAGACGGATGCGCTAGTGGTAAGGCACGTCTCCCCCAACCCCCAAGTCTCTAAGATGTCCTCATCCCGAAAACGCGAGGTGGGGGGGCACATCCCCATGGAGCACTAGAAAAAACCTATACAAGGAAAATAAAAATCTACACTACCAAAAAAAGCTTAATTATTTTTATCAAACTTCATGTTGCTAAGTTTTAACTTCTCAAAAGGATTCAAATATAACCAAGAATCATCTTTATTCCAAAAAACACTAGTTCCTTATAGTCTTCTACAAATATTGTACATATCAACTTCCGCTGCTCTAACATATACCAATTTTGATAGAGAATTTGTTCCCTTGCATGTCTTCATTGTTCCTACACCCTGAACTTACTCCAGGGTTGCCTCTAGTTCTTTGGCACATGCAACCACTCAGCATTCTAGGGCACATGCTATAACATTAGAAATGTGAAGAGCTTTAGGCTTACTTTACAATTCTGAAATTCATCATTAGAGGTTACCTTGATCACCATTTCTTGGACAATTGCAACTTTTCAGTAAGACATTAAGAACATCTCACTGCTGTTGTTCATGATGCATCCTAGTCAAACACTTCCAAATATATTCTGCTAATAGAATATCCCTTTTGTCATATGCCATTAGCATTTAACTTCCAATAGATGATTTTGCAACTTATATTCTGACAAACCTCAGCATCTAGAGCTTCAACCTTTTGTGAAAGAACTTCAAATTCCATTCAATTTTTGAAGAAACAGATCATCCTGCCAAATTTTGAAAATGATTTTACCAAGTTTTAATATTCCTCTCTCTACCTTTTCAAACGGCACTTTCTAATGCATTCCAAGCTACCAACTATCCTGCCAAGTTTTTAAATGATTTCAAAGTGTTTTACTTTTTCTCCCTCTAACAATATAGGTTTTCCTACTGCCTCACTTCTACCACATGAAGTTCTTCAACAACTTTTTCCTGCTAATTCATCTTCATATATGAAACATGTTGACAAGTAATTCTATTGGAGGGCAAAGATAAAGTAAACTTGACATAAGTAGCAATTTTAATGCCCTTGGACACACTGTTTCTGTTAATGCATTCCCATATATTGTCTTTAACGCTAATGATTATGACCATTCTTGTCAAAATACTTCAGATGATTGTCACATTTCCTTTATACCTTCAAGATACTGGACACTGTCTAACATTTTATCAGATCTACGAGAGCTCTGAGGATAATATCATTGCTTATACTCGGGTCAACTAAGTGGATGCCTTCTCCATATAGAACCAAGACCTCACTTATATATTTGTTGTCATATAGGACTCAAAATAGTTGACCAACTTCATTAGGAAGCAGTGCTTCCCTTCATTGATATTGAAGTGACATTCCTACGCAATTCATCAGTTGCTTCCAAATTTGGTTCTATCACTGATTTTGTTAATCAACATTTAGAATTTATGTTTACAATCTGATTAGCCCCTAGGATCTTGTAGGAATCGGTACTTCCTTCTATTAATACTGAAACAACATTCTTTCATTATTTATCAGCTATTTGCAGACTTGTTTATATCATTGATGCCATTTGTATGTATTCATAATAATTGTTTTCATGCCTAAACCACAAAACCATAGAGCAGAATTATTATGCTCAATTTAAAACATACCATTCTTTACTATCTACTAGTGGTTAACAGCATGACCAAAAAAAATTGAATATTATAATTGGCTTCCTCCCGGTAATGCGGCAGAGCAGATAAAAAAGAAACATCTCTTAAGTAAAGTATGTTTCAGTTATCATTTCTTTATCACATAGAAAGTGGGAACTTTTTAAATGCCGTTTTACAAAATTAAAGAACTATATGGGTCAATCAAACAGATGCTGTGCTTCCACACATAAATTACAGCAAGAATCTAATATTCACAATAGCAAGAATGGAACCTCACTTTACATTAGGTTATGCTGCTCAATTAGTTTTCAATGGAAAATTCTCATGCTGCCTTTTGTTGTGTGTTTAGTCCTCCGATATGTTCATATTCGTGCCAAATCAATTCCATGCAAAGAAGGTAGTTACTATACTCGGGAGTGCAGCCAAACTCTCTTAAATGAATTCAATGGAATGCTTTTGTGCCTTAGACACTAGATCCATAAATAGCCAGTAACTGAAAAATTTATCAAGTCGGTCCATACAATCTTACAAACAAAGGCTCAGTTCTATCAAGCCCTCACTACAACTTTCTTAACTAACTAATAACAAAATTGAAGTAAACATCAACCAAGCACCTTAAGAGTCTGCACTTCCTAGTTTGCTTTTTGATCCAGCATAATGTATTGAAAATAGGATCATAACACTAACAGGACATTCCTCGTCTTGATACTAAACAAATGGAGAAAGAACATGGCATCCAATTGAGAGGTTTATGAACTAAGGCACTGAAAAACTCCCGAAAACTGTAATTAGTTAAAAAGAGCCAAATTTCTCCAACCTTATTTTTACCACCAAAAAACCTAAACAAGGTTGCCAATCAATTAATATATACCAATTAAATAAAATATCCCATAGCTCAAAAACGGCAATGTTAGCAAACCATTTAGCATTGGTGATACTCTCAATGAACTCCCAATGCCTTATATTGACTTGGCCGACCAAATGAGGCTCATTTTGCAAACTCAAAAGAGCAAAAACACCATTTTTTTGCCTCCAAGCTAAAATAGTTGATTTTTGCAGGTTTTCTCTTTTTTTTCGAAGGTGAGATTGTAAGAGCTACGAAGGAGTTCAACTGATAGAAACAAGAGAGGAATAGGTGCACTAAGAAGATCAAGCAATCAAAGGTGAGTGAATCTATCCTCTTTTTTTTAGTTTTCAATAATTTTTTTGAAGATTTTTCAAGTTTTTTTTTCTTTTTCTAGTAAGGTTTGAAATTTTTTAAGAACATTTTATGCAAAATAAGGGGTTATAATGCCCATTTTTTCTAAAAATTTTAGGTTCATATCTTCATACAAAATGGCTGACAATTCTACTTCAGTTGGAATAGGTGCAGAGAGTCAATTTAAATATGATCCAGGCTCACCTCTTTGGCGACATACAACAATGATTCAACAACTTCCCGGTGGTGGGGGTTATGTTTAACGTTGCAGCCAATGTGGAACTACATATAGGAACTCGTACTTTCGAGTGAAAGCCCATTTATGTGCTATTGGTAATCAAGGAATAAAACCTTGCCTTGGGCCAAATAAAAAAGGGTTGACAAAGGATCAAATAATGGGTTATATTAAAGAACAAGAGGATGCTAACAATGCATTCAAAACACCAAAGGCTACAGACCATCCTCTTATGAAGAAAGGTAAAAATAAAAGCAAAAGCTCGCAAAGACTTAGTGGCTTATCAGAACCGGCTGGCCCACATCCTTTCATGGAAATGGCACAATCTTCTGAAGGAGAAAATATGTCGGTGACACGAAAAAGAGGCCCATTGGATAGAGCCTTCAAAAATGAAGCAAGGGAGTTGGCAGATGAGAGCATTGCACGTTGCATTTATGGCAATGGGCTTCCTTTCAACCTTGTTAGATCACCTTATTGGCGGGAAATGGTGAAAGCCATTTCTAAGACAACTCCTGATTATGTTAGTCCTGGGTATGAAAAGGTGCGGACCACCTTATTGGCAAAGGAGAAATCTTCAGTAGAGGTAGCATTGAGAGTAATCAAGGATACATGGGTCGAAACAGGTGTGTCCATCATTTCTGATGGATGGAAGGATTGCAAAAATAGACCATTGATCAATGTTATAGCAGTATCCCCTAAAGGGGCGATGTTTTTGAAGGCAGTTGATTGTGAAGGGAAAATAAAAGATGCAAGTTTTATTGCCAATATCCTCATAGAATCCATTGAAATGGTGGGGCCTGAAAACGTTGTCCAAGTCATAACGGATAATGCTAAAAACTGTAGGGCAGCTGGGGCTATAGTGGAGGCTAGATATGGTCACATTTTTTGGACACCATGTGCAGTCCACTCACTCAATTTGATAATGCAAAAGATTGGTACACAAATTGAGTGGGTCAAGCAAATCTACGCAGAGGGTGAGGAGATCCAAATGTTTGTGACTAATCATCATATGTCACAAGCCATCTTCAGGACCTTCTCCAAGTTGGAGTTGCTTAAGGTAATTTAAATCTGATTTTTTAATATAATTTTTTATTTTTTTATTTTAATTTTTCATTGCTGATTTGTGACATGCATTTTCTTACAATGTTAGGTTGCTGAAACTCGATTTGCATCTCACACAATTGTCTTAAGACGACTTCTGAAGGTGCGACAGGCCTTGGGTTCTATGGTCATCAACAGTTTGTGGAGTGTATGGAGGCAATCAAGCACAGAAAGAGCCCAAAAAGTGAAAGCAATGATCTTAGATGATGAGTGGTGGGCTCGTGTGGAATATGTTTTAAATTTCACCGAGCCTATTATGAGCATGATTAGGTATACTGATACTGATCGCCCATGTTTGGGTGAAATTTATGATGGCATGGATTCCATGGTGGAGAAAATAAGAGCAATAATAGATGCCAAGGAACATGACCCAACGGAATCATTTTTCAAAACTGTGCAAACTATTATTGTTGACCGTTGGAACAAGATGACCACCCCTTTACATCTCTTAGCATTTGCTTTGTCACCAAAGTATTATAGCAAAGAGATACTTTCATTGCCGAGGAGGATGGCACCATATAGGGATTTAGAGGTTGCTGCTGGCTATAAGGCTGCATTTAGAAAGATATTTGTAGATGAAGAAATCCAAAGCATTGTCATGGGCGAGTTTAGCCAATTCATATCTGCAAAAAATCATGATGTTTCTGCTCATCTAGACAGATATAGGAAAGATGTTGATGATTGGTGGTATCTACATGGTCAAGGCTCCATTTACTTGCAACCTCTTGCAATTAAAATACTCTCCCAAGTATGTATCTTTTTATTTATTTATTTTTTTGTTTTTCATTCGATGCTATTATGCTATATATTATGATTATTATCGGCAAGTAAAATTAAATACTAATAGTAATTACTAAATGTTGTGTGCATAATCAACAGGTTGCAAGTTCCTCTTCAGCTGAGCGGAATTGGAGTACATACTCCTTCATCCACTCGGTCAAGCGCAATCGTTTGGGTGCAAAAAAAGCAGAGGATTTGGTCTATGTACACTCCAACCTTCGTCTCTTATCACATAAGAAACCTGAATACAATGAGGGTGTGTCAAAGAATTGGGATCTCACCCCTGAGTGTGCTGATTTAGATGCTACAATTGCACAACTTACCTTGGCTTCTATGGATGACAATGAGGCAACTAATGCACCTAGTGGGAGTGGCAATCCAATTGATGGTGGTTCAAATGAAATTGAAGTTATTGAACCAATTGAGGATGATGAGGATGATGATTTGAAGAATAGTAATACTGAATTAAATATTGTCTTGATTGTAATTTGAATTTTCAATGTGTAATGACATTTTAAGACTTGAGTATTTACTATTTACTTTTTTGCAAATTATGAATATGATTACAGATTATATGAGGTATTACCGTATGGCGTATTTCATTGTTTCAATATTCTATGGCATTATGGCATTATGATCATATGATTATAATTTTGAGCATGCTTATGAGTCTATGGCATTATCATTATGTTTATAAATTTATAATATATATATATATATATATATAGTACAGCCATACCCGAACCTGTACCCTAGGAAAAAAAAAATTTGCCAAACCGGTGAACCCAAACCCGTATTTGAACCCGTACCCGAACCGGCAACTTAGTATAAATACTAAAATATATATAAAATAATAATAATAACAAATATATTTTTAAGAAACATACAATATAAAGTTGCCCACATTAAATATGGATTATGGAGGGGATTAACGGAAAAGAACAACAGTGAATATAAATATCATTAAGGGAAGGAACAGCAATTACTATAAGTATTGAAAGACAGCCGACCTCATCTAAATACATGGCAGGGACTTGTTTATTAAAAGGAAATGATTCCATTATTAATAACTAGGCAATGACTAATGGACAGCGAATAATATAAAAGCAGTGATTTTATATGTTATAAAGCGAGCAATTTAAATGGGGAGCAATTGATATAAATAGGAGCGATTTATTCATGAAAGAGGTGAGAGAGGAGCAGCGATTAACAGAAAGTTATAATCAACAATCTCACATTAATAATAGGGAATGCTTAGTAAGTAATTAACAAAGGGCAGCAATCTATAATTGAAGGGTGAATCTCTTGGAAAGAATGCATCCATTATGAAAAGGTATCTCTTTTCATTTAGAGATGAAGATATAAAATGAAGTGATGAAGGAATGAATGGAAATCACCATGGAATCATACTCAGAAATATATCTGCATTCAGGAAAGATTGAACAGGGTAATATACCAGATGGAGATAATAAGAATAGAGGAACAGACCAAAGAAGGATATATCATTCAAAAATAAATAATAAGATAATAGAATAGAATAGAATGTAATCAGATTTAAACCACACATATATAAATGGTGAATAAGGAGAGGAACAGGAGAATTACCTAAGTATAGCAGCAGATCAGATAAGTATGTTATTGCAGGAATATATAATTATAAATGTATATATATATACGATTATGCAATAATGATGCTTTCAGCAATTATTAATCTTTATTTGTAATTATTTATTGGATCTAATCTAATTGTTCCTCTTTAAGCAATATGCTCTAACAGAAGTGATTGAAAAGAGAGAATTGAGTCGGGAAAGAGGAAGAGAAACAGATCGGCCAGCTAACCATAGAATCTCTGTTTGCATAAGCTATCTTGTGATTGCAGATTTGTAAGTTAATATATTTGTGGTAGGATCTATATGGGAATATAATGCATTGTTTAAATACGATCAATAGTTCATGCATATTAACATTTATATCTTATGATAGCACATTCATAATTCACTATATATTGCTGATATGATTGTTTGCAAATATGAAATTGATTAGTTTATTATGCACATATCTTTACCATGATGGGAGAAGGGAGAATTACAAAAGAGGTACGGTGACGGGGCCCTCTTCTAGGTACGCCACCCGGGAGGGGACAGGATGAGCCCACATGGGCCAAAGGGGTACTGCCTTTGGGCCTAGGAGAGTTGGGCTACCAGGACACCCTTTTGAAACATCACTCCCCTATCATGGTATAGCAATATAAGGAGACCAATCATGAGGAAATGGAGAAAGATGGCAAGATGAGGGGATAACAGATAAATTAGAATCCTCACTAGCTAGGCCACCTCGTATGAATGGCATGGGCCACCTGAGACCAAAGGGGTACTGCCTTTTAGTCCAAAGGGTACTGCTTTTGGGCCTAGAGAGGCTAAAACACCCCATCAAGCCACTCTCTTCCATGTTCTCCCAAGGGTGAGCATCCCTAGGATAAGGAAATAACTGGATTAACAAATTTACTATCGATTTACTAATGTTTAATCATGATACTCTACCTGTTAAGTTATTATTGTAATTTTTCTCTAAGTTGTTTGCAGGGATTAAATCATGCCAAGGTACTCTCTAAATCCATTGTTTGCTTGGGAAATTGATAATTTAGGTTAAAATTAGTATAATTCCTATTAGGGACAGTACAGAACTACAGTAAACCTACAATCAGATTTGGCAATCAAGTTGCATCTCATCAAAATCTTAAATGCCTTGTGCAATAAAACTATTTTTCCTGCCGTATAAGTGGGAAAATCATTAACTCAATTATCAAGTATTTTCATAGAAGAATCCAAAGGGTTTAGGGCAAGTGGTGAGACAACAAATTTCCCATAGAAAGCCCACACTCCATTCCAACATGCTCTTGGGTACCTGAAAGCATGGAGGTCAAGCGCAACTGCAACCATATTAAAGACTTAATGTTTTATCTTTGAAATTTTCTATGTTAACTGTCTTGTGACTGCAATGTAATATGTATGTATACTTTCATCCCATTTTTGAATGAATAGTTATTTTTCTATTAAAATAGTGCATTCCTAAGACAAAATCACAAATTTATTGCACATTTTTATTATTAACAAGTTTGGACTTCGAATACAGTTTGAGCATATTTAACCTTTAACCCTGAAGAGATCGTGTTAAATTAGAATTAGAAGTTAGATAGAAAATATAAAGTTGGAAAATTTAAAAAATCAAATTGGAAAATTTACTTACAAAAACACTTGAGCCAGAAAGCATCAAATAGATTTAAATGAAATACACAACTCCCTTTTCTGAAAAAAGCCGTACCATGAAAGGGCAGAAAAAAAAAATTGCAAACAAATCCTACTGCTTCGTCAAAAGAAAGTGATAAAGGCTTCACTTCCATCCTTGACCAGCTATGCCTCCATTCACCAGTCAATCTAGTTTCCCCACATGAGACTAAAACAAATAATTTTGTACAGGAGAAATCAGTCTGTTGTAGACAGATCATCAAATACAAGCAAAAGGAGTATTTGTAAGTGGACACATACAAAGTCAAGAATTTAAATCACTGAGAAGCAATCTCTATAAGTAAATTCTATGAGAAAAGATACAATAGGTTTTGACTATAAGCAAGGATTGTAAAAGGTTCTAACTAGCATTTTGAACTTAAAAATTATTAAAAAAATTATCATAACACCACAAAAATTGTTTACTAATGTGAGCCACAAGCTGGATTTGACCTGTTAGTCTCCTGCATTCTAGGCCCCATATACTGCTCATGTTTCTGCACATATGACTTGTACTCCAGGTTTGGGCAGATTGACAAGGTTCAGTATACTCACAAACTTGATCATGAGATTAAAACCCATGGGTAGAGATTATTGAACAATATGTAAGGTAAATGTCAGCAAGTTGCTTGTGGGCTTCCTAAAGGAGAATCTAATAAGCCAAATTAACCTCTGGCTTGGTGTTACCTAAATAACAACCTTTACCTTCTGCTTGTTGAAAATGGTTTGACGGCAATGGGCTGCAACAATGTTGCATTCTTACTATGATTATTGCATAACTCTCAAGGAAAAGGTTTCAAAAAGCAGCAGAAATAAAAATGATGTTTACAAAAATTCCTGTTTCCCAGCCACAATCTCATTCCAACAGGTACAAATCATACTATAATTAAGTATAAGCCTCAAGAAAAAGTTTCAGAAAGCAGCAGAAATTAATGTGCCAAGTATGCCAACACTTAAAGTTCTTGATTACTCTCAAAAAAATTCAGTAATAAAGATTTTTACTAGACTGGTATGTTTTCTAGCCATGATCTCATTCCAAAAGTTACAAATTGTTCCAACACAAGTTTTATATCAAATAAAACGTACATTCTTAAGTGTTGTCTACAGTTCAATTCGGGTGGACACACCCCGAATGTGGACCAAATTCTTAACATGCTGTTCAGTGGGGCAAAATTATGAGTGCCCGGTAGTCTAAATACAGTCAGGTGTAGGGGATGGTCTCATATGCTATAAGTTACCATGCAATCTAAGCACAACTAGGTGCACACTGTGGCCTGCATCGTTGACCTTCAAAGAATCATTCCTTTCCTTTTAAATCGCACTAACTAGGGTTCACTGCCATTCTTGGAACTGTTTTACATTTTAACGAAAAAGCCAACAATCCAATCTAGGGTTTCCCCATTTACAATTTATTTTTAATCATTTGTACGTTTGTAGTCACAAAATGCTCAAAATTGCCCTCTAGATATTTCACAATTTCACCGCTCATCAGAGTAAATGCAAATACGCAATGACCTGAGGTTGATATTCAAATTCTTCATTGCTACAAAGACGGTAATAACAGATAATCACAAATTTACAAAAGCAAGCCTGATCTAGTTTTCCTTTTGTTTAATTTACCTCGTCTCCGCCATCTGAGACATGTCATATAACAAGACAAGCTAGGGTTTCTGGTTCAAAAGTTTATGTTTTGCATTTGACGGTGAAACGAGAAGATGGCAAATGAATTTACCTAAATGAAAATGATGACCGCATTTGAGCTTGGCAATCGATCTCTCCCCGCGGTCCGCAACTGCTTCCAAGCACACCGAACAAGAAATCGAACCCGAGCTTAAAAACGCCGCCTGCGACTGCTTATCTCTACTCCCCGACTCCATTTCCACGCAGATCCCTTTTCTTGAACTACTGATTCTACAAAGTAACCTAAATTATCAATTTCGCCCTTCGTAAAAAACCTCAAATCTTGCCCCGGCGATGATGCTTCGATCGGTGATCTGAACACAACGGAGGATCGATAAATTCACTAAAATGCATTCTTGAAACCAAGATTAAAACAATTTGGCAGACTCAACACCATATATTGTCGATTTCCCAACGGATTTAATTTGGAAAAATCTTGTTTCAAGCTCCGGACAAAATCCTTTCCAACCGTCTGACGGGATGAGAAAAATTCAGTGTTCTAGTTGATGAAATTTTGAAAGGGAATCAATGAATTACTCTGCCCTTCTTCCACAGCGATATATCTATCCGAATAAAACCAGTTTGCGTGAGAGAAAAACAAAGGTTAAACAGGAGAGAAGTAAGCCGTCGGATTAAAAGATCCGACGGACTGTCATTTCTGCCAGCGTATTTTCTAATTTTTTATTCAGATATTAGTCATTTTTGCTAAGCATATCTTTGGTTTTCATCAACCAAATATCGTGCTACTTGGATTGTTCTTGCATTTTATTTATTTTACTGGTATTTTATGTGTGAAGATAATAAATATTTTATCTTAATATATGAGGGAATCTAAATAGTGTGTGAAAGCCATTCCATGGGACAACATGCTCTTGTCGCTCCTACTTAACAAGCCCCTAAACTATAATAAGATTTTTTGTTTGCTTTAAAACCCTCGTTCTTAATATGAGATTGTCCAAAATCCTTTTTTATATAATAAATAAATTATAAAATAAGTTGGATGTGGCTTACAATTTATATTAATATAGTTCAAAAATATTGGGTGAAAAATTTGACATGGTATTATTTTTGATATATCAAGTTGTTTTATCATGATTTGACTGTTTAGTTTTTGAGTTAAATTCATAAACTTATATTTCATGAGTAGTGGTGCATACGAACTAATCTCTCATGAACATGAATATTGAATGGTCCAATTAGCACTCATTACATCTAGTTGATGTTTACAAGGGTGAAACACTAGGACCTTTTGGGAGGTCACCCATCCTAATAGTACTCAAATATGCATATGTTTATGTTTGATTAATTTTAAATATTTTTTAGTTGTAACTTATTAGAAATTAATTATATTATTTTATTCAAAATAATGTTTTATGAAAAATTTTACCTAAAAGAAAAGTATTACTTGACGAGTTAAACTTATCAATTATTATTGTAAGAAAATAAGCACACCTTACAAAAAATAAATCATGTAGGCCTAATAAATGATATATAAATAGTATAATAATTAGACCTAAATAATCACAAGTTAAGAATGGACAAAGGTAAATGAAAAGTTAGAAGGTACCTAGCTCTTTAATGATGTTGAATGTTGATGTGGTTAATTTGACTATGTACAAGTATTTGATGATTAGATCTAGAATTTTGGTAATGAATCTCGAATGGGAACTCTATATATGATCTACCTCTAGTATTTATTTTATTATCAAACACAATTGTGCATGGTTTTATCATACTTCAACATGATCAAGTTTGTCAAAATGTGATTTTGTCTCCTCCCACACACCTATGAATCCTGTCCAAATATGATGATATCTTCTTTCAATCCAATGCAATATTAATCAACACCTTTAGAGGTTTTCTTTGCAGGGATTGAAATGTTGAGCTTCCTTAAACTTTACTAAAACCCCTTTGTTACTTTCACAAGATTTGTAGGTATGAAAGGCACACAAATGCAATATGCTTTAAGTGCAGTATATGTTGTCAAAATTTAGAAGTAATACAAACTTCTCTAAATATCGTATGATATACTTTCCAAATATGATGTCAAGATGATTTGATAATATAAGACTTTAAGATGATCTAGATGATTAATATGTCTTAGGACTTATCTTTAAATATTATATCATAGGTACAAATTTTAAATGCTTTGGTGTGTAAGCTAATAGGTAATAATCTAATTTAGTAGAGGATTTGGCTCAAAATGAGTAATTTTAGATTAAGGACGTGTAATCAAAGGCATAGTTCTATCTAGGAGACAAAATTATACATGTGATTTAGTTAGGAATAGAGAAATTGGTATGAGATAAGATGGGTCTTAATCACTAGGACTCAAATAGCATATGGCTAATGAAAATTATTGGGCTTTTGTCAGCTTATATATAAAAAAAATTCTATGAGAGAGGATGGGTCTAAATCATTACAACTATAATAGCATATGGTAGATGGAATTTATTAGTTTGTGTTAGCTTTTAAAAAAATGGGTTAAATTAAGCACCAAAATAATGTATCAAAAAATAAGACAAAAGTGGGTGTAAAACTAGTGGAGAGAAGGGTGAAGTATGCACTTTTCTCCTTTATAATTTATAATTATATAAGCTCCTTAATGACACAAGTACAATTTTAGTATGAGATCATTATCACTGGCATAAATGAAATTACCATTATCATAATAAAAATCACAACTACCACAAGTACAATAATCATTATCACAAGTGTAGCTAACATTATCATAAGCATGACTACCATTATCACAAGCATGACTACTATTATTACAATTACACTTATACAACTATCAATTTGTAGAGTGATATTGACAATTTAATTTGAAATCATAAATATTTCTAGAGATAAATATGTGAGAGTTTTTACATCAATGTTTTCTTATTATACTCCACTATTATCATTAAGGTGAAGAGAGGAACAAACAATCTTAGTTTGAGCTCAAAAAATTCAATATCTTAGCAAATTTTAAAAGTTGTATTAGTTTCTCAATCTTAATTGATTTTCATGTCCTTTATAAATTATAATTTTTTTTTTCTTGAATGGTGTATCGCTCTTGTATAAGTATCATGCAAAGGGACATAATTTACATTAATGTTATGTTAATAAAAACTTTCATATGGTTAGCTTTCTCTTAAATCTTATATTGAAGGCTTGCACAATACATATCATCTAAAAAATGTATATGAATAGATAGATAAATTCGCAATACATCAATTGATCTATAATTAGAAAATTATAAATAAATATTTTTTATTAAAATAATATCTAAGTATAACATTTTGCACTTTCTAGTGCATTTCCTTGGATAAAAAATGTTCCTTGGTTATTCAATCAACAAAACCATATCAATTGTCATTATCTTTAATTAATTTTAATGTTGTGTTGATACAAACTTTTTTACAATTAGATTCCTCTTAAATTTTAGATTAAAAACTTCTATAATACATTTTGTATTAATAAAATGAACTTAAATATTATAATTAAATAAATTTAATTGTTTGAATTACTCAATCTATCATTAGTATGTGTAATAAAAAATTACAAATAGAATCTCTTATTTATATAATTTAAAAATAAATTATTCAAACACAAATTCTTAAATAAAATATTTACTAATTATTTAATCTATAAAAGGTAAATAATATAAAAACTAAAAAAAATTATAAATGTTTAAGTGTAAATAGTAATAGTGACCAATTAATAAATTAACAAAAATTGTTATACCAATAGGTGTTTCCCTCTTGGAAGTAGCAAACTCTTATATAATGGTCACTAGAATTTGATAGATAGAAATTATTATATTGAATTAGATAACCATTAAATAGATCACAACTACTTGTACCAAGATACAAATAGTGACTTTACTTGGTAGTATCAACATACAATACATTAAATAAATGTGTTCCACAAATTGTAGATAACAAGTGATGGGGAAAGGAAAGTTGTTGCTTAGGCTATAGTTCTTATTCATGAGTCGTATATTTGAAGAGTGTGAAAGAGGATCTATTTTTTCCATGGCAGAAATAATGAGTATTTAAGTAGGCTTTCATTGAGAAAAACAAATGATTCTTTTATGGTGCAAAGCAATGAAAGTTAAGTCCATGATGGGAGAAACTCTACCTAATGACAAATAAATTTAAAAATGAGAGAGATAATCATTTGGATTAGGGTTTCTATTAAGGCTAGGGATTGATTTTCCTAAAAACTATTTGACTAGAGAAATTTCTTATTTAACGAGTGTCAATATCTCACACATCTTCAAGACATTCCCAAGGCAAGATTTGATCTATTCACCTTGTCAACTTCGACACTACCTTCTTCTAGGGTATGCTTTTCTTTATTAAAAAGTTTTAAACGATTTATTTAGATGGTTTGACACTTGTGTTGTAGTGGTGAGGAGGTAGAGGGAGGGGTTGGCCAATAGTTTTATTGCACAACACCACACACCCTCTCTGGACTTTGCTTTTGTTTCTAATATTGCTACTTGATGTCCCCTATTTGAATCCCATAATCACTACACATCACCACCTTCACTTGCACTTGTATTAATTAGTCTATAAATTGCCTTGTTCATATTATTAAGGTATCAACATTGTTGTCACATTCATAACCAACTAAGATTTGGATAGATAGAACCACTAAGAACCAAAATGAGAAACTAAACATCATGCACATGAGGCCATCATAGACATCAACATCAATGTCTCTACTCCCACCTTCACCACTCATTCTACATAGATTACAAGGAAACAAGTTAAGATAAAAAGTCACAAGTAAGCTTGAGAAAACCTAAATGCTTATTTAGTAATGTTGTATAGGCTTTCCAAGCTTTGTACTATGCGGTTTCATAGATTATCTTGCTTGTGTCAATAGACATTTTTAGATAGTATTTCAAATTTAAATAAGGAAACTTGTAGTTAAGTGATTTGTGTACTTTTAATATGCGAAGTGAGAAAAGAATGAAGAGATTAAAAATCAAGTTCAATATATGATGGCAAAAAGAGGGCCCAAAAAGGGAAGTTATTTATGGTTTATTTTATTTTGGGCATAATATGTAGGATTGGTCTCAACTCTCATGTTATTGAGATATTTTGGGGTTTGAAGTTAGTGTTGACATTAATTGAGCATGATGTGTATTGGTTGCCTAAGGAAACTTGAATCTTCTTCATGAAGCATCTTGAATGCCTAACCTAATATGTTATGTTTGTGACAACTTACAAAAGGTGAGATCTTGACTATTAAGGCATGGAGGCAACTATTTTTTGTTTTATTATTTGTTTCGAGCTTCGTAAGATGTAAAAGGTGAGGATCTCTTTCACGACTACTTTTTTTATAATATGTTGTTTGTTTGAAGTGTGTGAAAATAAAATATTTCTTTCATTTTTCCATATTAATGAGTGATACAATTAAGGAAAGCTAGTTATTCTTATATTTGAATGCATACAAAGTTATAAAAATGTGAGCTTGAAATGGGATTTTTCCCATAGTTACAGGTATTATTTTCTTATACATTATAGATGGGAATATCTTATAAATGGTATTATGTAGTTGATTTTTTTGTGCATTTAAAAATTCAATGATATTTTATATAGTGATCTATAATTCCACTCTTAATTGTATCATTCAAAATAAAATTGTAGTGTTGCAAACTTTGAAGAGTTTACTATTTCATAGGCATTATAGGTTTTTGGTTTGTTTAACATTAATAAAGGTTTTTCATTATATTTTAAATACCTATGTCACACCCCATTTTTGAATACTTTAATAAACTAGATTTTGTGGTGTTTATTTTGATGTCTAGATAACATAGATTTAAAACATGAAAATCTATAATTATGTTGCATCAACCAATTTGATGTAAATTTATGATGTATTACAAGATTAGTTATAGATATCAATGTGGTAATATAAGAATCGAGAATGATTTTTTTTAATCATTAATATATTTTTCAGTAATCAAATTATGGTATGATTATGATTTACATATTAATTACTTTATGGTGATGATATGAATGTGGGGAAGTGTTTTCCCCTTCTTAGAAGAGGATGGAGAGAATCATTAGAGAGAGTGGTTGATCGAGACAACATGAGTTACCCTACCATGCTAGCAAGAATTAGCTATCCACACACATATATAAGGTGTCGTCATGTTGTTAAAAGTAACATTATGTCATTTTTTATCTTTGTCAATTTGTTAATAGCTAGCTTAACCAATACTTGTGGTTAAAGGTCAAGTTTTATTGCATTTTGATTACAAAATTAGATACATGAACACTTTGTTTCTTAGTTATCATATTTTAGTTTCCAATTGAATAGGTGAATGGTTGGGAATAAGGGCTCTTTCTTTTGTCTAACTTATTTATTTAAAATGATATTTATTTAAAATGAAAAGGATTGATTTTGATTAAATTAAAATATTATAAAAAAATAATATAGATGGTAATATTTAAATTAAAAATTAAAAAAAAATGCATAAAATCATTAAATTCAAACAATTTATTATTTTATCTCAATATTAATTGCAACACCTTTTGATCCACCACCACTCTATATCAATGCCTATAAAAGAGGCAAAGAAATTGAAATTTGAGTGGAGTCATAACTTAACTAAAGTGGAAGTATGAGAGGGAAATAATGACATTTTCCATTTTGTGGTTGAAGGAGGGATTAAAAAAAAGCAGGGGGAATATTATGAGTAGGGTTGCAATATAGGAGAGGAGAAAGGAGAGCACATGAAGAGAAGAAAAGTTAAGAAAAAGGTCGAATCAAAAGTGTGATTTTATATCTTATTTATTTAACTAGGATATGTTTCATGCACAAGGTTATTTAAAGCTTTCATGTGCAAAAGAAAATAGGGAACATAAAGAAAGAATAGATGGTTTGTGAGATTTTGGTGGTATGTAAAGTTATACAAGTCATTTCCTAGGATTTAAGAAATCTCTTTGATCAACTTTCTTATAGCTAATAGTAAGTATATAACATCATTTCCTTTGATGTATACATAACACTTATCATGGGTTATTCTTTATCGCTTACAAATTATATCTGAATATAAATATATTGTCTGAATATATGTATGTATATATATATGTGTGTGTGTGTGTGTGCGCGCGCACGCGTTTGTGTGCATTTGTGTGCACGCATATTCATATGATTATGATTTATACAAAATATAAAACACCCATAATTCAATTTAACCATTTGCTAATAATAGATAAAAAAATATTTCATACTATATCTTGTTTTTTAGAGAAATAACAAATCATAGAATAATCCCTAGGTAGATTGAAATCATTATTTCTTAAAATTCATAAGACTACCATGAAATAATTTATTTGCTAATGAAAATGTTAGTGGCATGGTTGTTTTTTCTCCATAAGAAGCAAGAGTAATTGTTGTTTTGTTTTGGAGATGTCTCTATAATAAGCCAACCTTATAATATGTTGGTTTTTAGAAACCATTCAAACCAACAATTAGCTTCTTACTTTGTTTTTTAAAATTTTAAGTATAGTATGTCCATTTCGTATAGTATAATTCTTACAAAAGCAAAAGTGTTATTCTTTCTTAGCCTAAGCACCATAAATGAAGTAATGAAAACCTCTACCTATTATTACACTTTCAGATATAAAACCTCTATCATAGATATCTTATATCAACATTCTAGGCAACTAATAACACATAATTTGTCAAATATATTTTATATCAATATTCAAATACAACTAAGAGCACATATTGTACATCAAATATATTTATATCAACATTTCAATGCAACTAAGAGCATATACTTTGTTCAATATATTTATATAAACACTCCAATATAGCTAAGAGTGTTTGAAATCAAGGTAGAACTGCTACAATATTAACTCTTATAGTATGATACAAATGTGAAATTATTTGATTATTCAAGATTACCCAAATAGATTTTAATGTGATTGCACATTCAACATAAAATAAATAAAATTGACAATACCATAAATGATACTAAATTTATATGGAGAAATCCTTTCAGGAAAAAACTCCACATGAGAAAGAGGACAAGTATATTGTTATCTTCAAAAGGATATATACAACAATACACCAACACTAAACTCTTTGAGCAATCCAACAATACCTACATACTTGCAATTGAACATATGAAACTACTATCTCAAGGCTCCAATTTATAAGAAAATATGAGAGAGAAAACCACATGAATTTCATGTGGGAACCTAAACCATAGCCAATCAAATTTGGTCAGTATTGAATGATCCATCACTCTCTAATGGCTACAAAATAGAACATGCAACAACATGTACACTTGGGTGCCCGACTATGATAGACATGCAAATAACACATGCCAACATGCATAGTCATGCAAGTTCACTTGTACCCCACTCCCAAAGTGGATGCCTAAGTGGAATGTTCCTCTAAGATATTTTGTAACCACCATTGAACATGTGTACACCTCTATGAATGTAATTACATTTTATCACATTAGGAATTAAATATTATATATTTTATCACTAAGTGCATAAAATTTGTCATTCATATCTCCAATTAAGTACCTCTTTGTTGTAGTGTAGTTGAGTACTTGTACTTTTTTATATCTATTTTTGAAACTAGATCACTAATTATTATAACAATGCTAAATTTACTTTTGTACTATGTTTTATTTCTCAACTAGTAAAGAGGATACTACAATATAGAATCATTAGACTAAGTTCATTTAATATATTGAGTTCCACTGTGTAAATTAGGCATGAACTATGCAGGCATGTGTAGGTGTATATGAGTACATGTACTCATGTATACATGAACATGTTCACATGACATGTAATAGAAGTATAAACCTTGGCTTTTTTACCTACAATTAAAAGGAATAATGGGTTAGCCAACTGAGCAAGTTTAAGACTATGGGAAACTATCTTGTAAAGTAAAAAAGAACACACGAAAAAAAATTGCATGATATTTGTTAAAATATTTCAGCTTATTACAATTAAGATTAATATATATCACTAAAGTTATATGTTAAACTATACCCTAAGTTTAAAGTTGGAACAAAAATGGAGATCTTGGTAAAAAGGGGTTAAAAAGATAATGGTGTAAAAAGGTGTGTAAAAGTTGATAAAGATGTATGAATAAATAAATACATATATGTATGTATGTATATGCATAAATATATATTTATACATATATATGTATATACATGTATACGTGACTACATGTATAGGCTTATACCAAGGATGACCTATAATCTGATCTTGCTAATAAAAATGGAATACATTTTTGTGAGCTACAAAGATACATGAAAATATACAAGTCCTCACATTTAGAGGACTTACAAATAGTTTTGGGATTTTTCCTAAATTAGTGAAATTATCTTTTTGTCTACTATAATTGTTTAGTGTAACAATGTGTTCATGTGAAAACACCGAAGTCTGTAATTGTTTAGTGTAACAATGTGTTCATGTGAAAACATCGAAGTTTGTATATGACAAGTTTGAGAAAGAGGTGTGTGAACTATGACACACATATATATCGATATATGAATGAAATTTTTATATTTAAAACTTTGGCCAAAGTAATGCAAATGGTGCTTGCATTGTTAGTTCACTTTGTTTGATAAGTTGCATCCAATCAACTTTTCATACTTAGAGGGTATCTAGGTTTGTATGGAAGATTGTATGTGATAGAGTTAGTACACTACACTCATTCTTGAATGACATGATATGGTTACAAACTCCTTTTATTTATTGCCCTTGCGAAGGGTAGGGCCACTTCTAGTTAGAAAGTGTGTGGGAACTACCATTCTATGGTTGGAGGTAAATCACTCTAATGATGCTTTGCCTCATGCATCTAGAGATTGTCGAAGACTTGTTCATGAAGGAAAAACTCTTTGCATTCATAATTATATTGAAAATACTGTAAACTCTATCTACAAGTCAATGGTTTATTGACAGATAGATGCCTGCACAGGCCAATAAGTTATACTTGTATTCAAATGTGAAATGAGTTTATTTCTTATTGAATATCATATAGCCTTCTTAATGATGTGCATTTAATTATTTGATTTGAATATGTTTACATTCATGATAATTAAAAAAATCATTAATTTTGATGAATTTTATTTTAATTAATGGTTGTTCGTTACAACCTTTTGGAATTTGTTTTAAATCCTCTTCTTATAATAATCATTATGCCTTAATCTTAGTTTGAAAACTCACCAAAATCATCTTTGCAAAGGATACAAATTCAGAGCTCCCTTGTTAATTTGCATATTCCAAAAATTGTATCACAATGATTTTGTCTAAGGATAGAAGTCATAATAAGGTTTTCAATCATTATAAAAATAATATGATTTTTATGGAGCAAATTTATTTGCAAATCATTTGCATGGTTCAAACATCAATGTTTTGTCAAATTTTTATAATTTTTGAAGGGATTTTTATAATAGATAATTAAATGTTGATGTTGAATACTTCAATACAAAATTTACACATTAGAACTCCAGAACAATATATTATCTTAATAAATATATTTACTTTTTTATATATAAAAAATTCAATTTAAAATATACAAATGAAATAAAAAAATAACATTATTTCTATTACTATAATTTTTTAATAATTTTTAAATTATTATTAGTTTTTTCTAAAGGGGTAAACGCTTTTGATTCGGAGTTATGAACTGGTGAGGTCACAAACAATAGACCTCATCCCTAATACAAATTCTCAACAATTACATCCCAATGAAATTTGAATCTTAATGACAATAATAACACAACAACTTAACCATCACACAATACCACTATTGACATAATTTTTATATTAATTAAAAATTATATCCATTACACATACTTATCAACATATATAATACATTAAATACTAATAACATGTCTTTTAAAAAATTAAATGCACAACTTGACAATACATAATTTCACCAAGTATATTCTTCTCTTATGCAACACCCTTTCAACCACAATATATTGACTTAACTTCAAAAGCTTCTAATCTTTTCTTTTTTTAATCCAATGCCGTACACTTTAATTAACTCACTCAAAATAGCATCCTATTTTCCATTCGTCCATTTAATCCAACTTTCAAATTTCCTAAACAATATGATTTCAATCCACGATTACTCCCTTGAAATCGAAGAATTGTGCAACAAATAGCACGCTCGTAGTTGGATGATGAATTTTAATTTCTTAACTTTTCAATTTTCCAAATATTCAAAAGAGTGGATGCGTGTGTTCTTACTTTCATTACCTAGTAAGAGAAGCATACACAATGACTTGAGTTTTCTTTTTAAGATACCATATGTTAGAAACATTACCCCAAAAAATTATAATTTAATTTTTAAAAATTTGAAAGTGGTATATTTCAAATTGTTATTACTACTGAAAATAAATTTATAAATTATTTAATATTATTTTAAGTATAAACATGTTAGAGTTGATTTTATAGTATTTTGAAGTTTATTTGTATTTTTTATTATATATTTGATGAAATTTGTATTTCAATTTTAAATTTCATAATTTTTGTAAAATTAGACTTTACAGTCTTTAGAGTCTATAATTCTAACAAATTAAAGTTTTGCAAGCTACTTCACATTTCGTTTGGCAACTCCAAACACTTCGGATTTCTCATTTCACACTTTATATGAATGGTGGTGTAGAACATGCTCCACCTCAATTTTTCACCTCTTGCATTGTACACAACAAAGCAAACTACGAACCCATCAAGATATGCAAACATTGCACAACAAGCCATATTAGTAAAGGATTTCAAAGTGTCATTAGGCAAAACCTCTTTTTCCTCTTGCAACAAGTGTTAAGACATGAGATGAATAGATGGATCACAAATAATTTATATGACTGTTCATTATATTGTATAAATATTAATAATTTAGTTTTTTGTGTCTAATAATATATGTAGATAATGCAATTAGAAATTTACTATGTAATAAATTCTTGATCCACCCAACCTTTTCTCAAGATTCAATCGAAAAGACTAACATATAAGATTGTATTTTATACTCTCATATAATATACGAGCTATATGAGACAAAGGGAAGGCAATGTGTTCCTAGTCTATATCCCATTGAATGTGTGATGATTTCTACTTTTACTTACACATGTTCATTATATCTATAGTGTAATCTATAAATAATTAATAAAGTGAATATATCCCTTGAAATAATTTATAGATTATATTTCATTCATCTCCCTATGCTCAACACAAGTCATTAGCATTAAAGCACATGCCACCATTTCATTTGTGCTCAACAATGTGTCCTTAATATATAAGGAAGGCATCTATTCTAAATCCAATTCGATATCTCTTAAAGAGCATCGTCACAAAACCAAGATGTTTAATGATGCAAAGAAACTAATTTCTCAAGAAATTGAAAAGCTTATCCAAAAAAACCTTGGAAGGGTACTAAAAATAACTTTCCTCTCAACTTCATGACCTAATATTTGGAGTAGGTCCGAAAAACAAAAAACTACATCTATGATAACTATTAGTTCTTCTTTCACTACATAGTATATTTAAGGTGTAAATCAACCTCAATGTCTTGGTATGATAACTATTAGTTCTTCTTTCACTACATAGTATATTTAAGGTGTAAATCAATCTCAATGTCTTGGTGTTTTAAGATAAAATTAATGTTAAGATGATGGAAGTGGCTTCCACAATTGGAGGCTCACAATGGTAGATCAAAAAGTTTACTTATGTAAAAAAAAATCACATTTGCAACATGCCTAGCATATTTTTTGTTAACAAGAGTCTCTTTATGCAAAGAAAGAGTGATTTTAAGCCTATCACAACATGGTCTTAATTTTTTAAAGGAGTACATGCATAACACAATTATCTAAAACATTACCAAGGTGTGTATATAGTAAAATTCAATTTTTGCATCCAACAAAAGATCAATCAATTCTATATTATGCAAATAATCTATGAATACCATGAATATTTGATTAGGAAAGGATAATCACCTTTCCTTTTACTACCTACCCACCTAGTACCCTCCATTAAATTTCCCCCTTTTCGAAAAGACCCCATGTTCTTTTGGCACATGGATCTTTTTTCCAAAAGTAACCAAAAGGAATTTTTAATTCCTTTATTCCTTTCCATCCCATACCATGGGAATGTTGGACAAGGAAGACCTTTATGACAAAGATCTTACCCATCTCCCAAGATAACTTCTAAGTACCATTCTCCCTAGATACCTTCTAAGTACCAATCTCCCTTTCAAGCTCTCTTATTGTGACACTTGTCACAATCTTGAGGCTTGAGAGATCATCCTCCTCACATCTCTCCTCATGATGCCACTTGGCAACATCTCATGAGGTGAGATATCTCATTCATTCTCATCCATTGATCTTATAAGATCTAATCCTAGCCATCCAATTCATCTCTCATATCCTCATATACACAACATTTAGCCATTTTTGGAGAATCATGCAACCTTGAGCAAAATAGCATTGTTATGCTATCAAAATCAAGTGAGCACACATCCAAATTGATGATCTTGGGCCAATATACACATCGAGGGTTTTGACATATGTGAGTTTCATCAAAATTCATGAAGGTTTGAGCTTTCTTAGGCCTAATCTTATTTTTGTGTTTTAGTTCATTTTTATTGTAATTTCGTTCTTTTTATTAAAACACTTTTCCTTGCACACATTTTGGCACACCTAGTGGGACCCACATCACATGTCACTTAATCAAAATTGGTTTTTTTGGAGTGGTTTCATATTTGGAGGTTCACACAAAGATGAATGTATTATTGTTTGGGCAGATGCGTTCTGTGAATGGGCAGATGCGACTATATATAAGGGTGATTCTGCTTCAACTTTCCACTTATAGTTTGTATTGTAAGTACTTGGGAAATTGTGTTCTATAAATGAGTGGATCCACTATTGGTTGGGTGATTCTACTATCTTTTGGGTGGCTCTGTAGTCAGCCCTCTCATACCTACATAGGGGTGATTCTATAGAAATTGGGGTGACTCTCCTATTTCTTGGGTGATTCTATAAACCTATTCATAAAAAGTCGATCCTACTAACTCTTGGGTGGATACACTATCTTTTGGGCAACTCTGCACACTTGTTCACATAGAGGAAGATACGTGAAAACTTGGGCAGATAAGTGAACTCTTGGGTGAACTTGACCTGTTCTTAGATGATTTCAAATCTATAAAATTTGTTTATATTTACTAAATTCTTTATCAAATTTTATAGTTTTTTTATACTAACCTGCTAATTCATCTTGATCCTGTAATCACACTAACATTTTTTGTAGCCCGAGTAGTTGAAGATCAACAAATTAAACATCTAACATCATTTCTTGTAAGACATGCCCTGATGCAGGAGCATCCAGTGGTGTAAGGGCAATCTTGCATCACCCAAAAATAGTTAAAATTCAAGCTTCTCAGTTTTTAGATGTTTTTACATTTTTGGATACCCTTTTCATCATAATGAAATTCCCAATTTATGGTTTTTATTTTCTGTTCCTGGGTTGAAAGATATTGCAGTTTTAGTTTCTCATATTTGCACATGAAAATCTTTCGAATTAGATTTGAGGCACTTAAAGCTCCCAGATCAGCCTTGAAACTTTCCAAATTCAACGCAGCTAATTTTGAGCACATTATTGACTTCGAGACCTTTCCAACGGTTCAAATGGTTTGCAAATCGGAGTCACGGATCAAAAGTTATGGCCCCAGGAAGTTGGCTCACTTTCTAGAAAATACAATTGCAAATGCTCTTTTGAAATTTGAACTTCATGTTGTAAATTTTCGGTGCCAAACCGCCTAAACTCAAATTTGAATGTTGTTTTGGCTCCAAACTAATGAGGATCTCTATTTATGGGTGGGTTTCTAATTTTTGGGGGGACAAGCTCGCATATTGCAAAAGGGTGATTCTGTAGCTTTCTGTAACTTGCATTTGTTGTAGAACTTGGGGATTTGAGATCCTCTGCATGTAAGAAGCTCCATTTTCTGAATAATAAAATTATTCTCTTGTTTGTGGGTTATTTTGAAACCCCGGCCGCTACTTCATCAAGGGTATCGAAATGGGTTTTCTAATGTGTGGACAGACCACCGATCATGAGGTGCGCTCGCACTGTGACTGTGTGGGCTGTGGGTCAAGGTCAAGAAGATGCCCAAGAGTGATGCCCGGGTAGGCGAGTGGTTCCAGAGGTTGAGGCGTAGAAATGCTGGTGGAAGAGATGCACTGCAACCCTAGGGAGATGTATTGATGCTGCTGGCGCAAGAGCAAATGGAGAAGAGGGTTAAACCCGAGGGAGGAAAAAGGAGGATGAAGGAGAGAAGAACGATGAAGAGGAAGAAGAAGCAATTGATCAAGACCAAATGCGCTGATTAAGGGCCATTTCTAAGATTGGGAAAAGACCAGAGTGTAAGTCCCCATTATTCCGGTAAGTCCGAATCTAGAAGAGTTGGATCAACCGATCAACGAGCTAGAAGAATATTTTGAGTATGAGAAATAGAGGACCCAGATCGGGTTAAGTTTGCTAAAATGAAGCTGAAGGGCCATGCCAGTATTTGGTGGAAAGAGGTCCAGTTGGAAAGGAATTGAAGAGGAAAAGACAAGATCACCAGATGGGATCGCATAGTAGAGAAACTGAAGAAGCAGTTCATATTAGTGGACTACGAGTTAGATAGATCTGTTGAAGAAATTGCAAGGGTTGAAGCAAGGAAGTAGATCTATGAAAGAATATACTAAATATTTTCACAAGATAATCATCAGAACAAGTCACACAGAGGCCAATAAGGAGAAGGTAGCCCGATATCTTAATGGGTTACGACCGAGCATTCAGGAGGAGTTAAGCCTAGTCAGAATGACCACCATTGAGGATGTGTATCAGTTTGCTCTGAAGGTGGAAGAGAAGCCAAACAAAAGATTTAATGGCAAGCAAAAAGGACGAGGAGGTAAAAGCGGAAGAGGCAATGGAAGACCTTCTGTGAAGCCGAAATGGATGATGAAAAGAAAAGGAAGATGGGTACCATCAAGCCAAAGGAATGACAACTTCATGTCATTGGTGATCAAAACAAAGGGTGATCAAAGAGGTAGAGGACGGGAGTGGACAAGATCCGAAGAGGTGGTTTGCAGAGGAACATGTTTCCAGTGGTGGTGAAGAAGGGCATCGAGCCTAAGAAGTCCACAACACCAAGAAGGCGCATAAAAAGGCCAAAAGGTCAGTGAAGGGTTGCGCATGTAGATGAGAGGCCTAACTAACATTCGGGGATGATGCTGAAGGGGAGAAGCCCTTGTGATTAGGAAAATGCAGTGACCTGGTGTGAAAAGGAACCATGGGCTGTAGGAAGAATCTATTTCGCATAAGGCAAGTGTGAAGGAAAATGTTGTGACAGCATATTGACGGGAAGCACCGATAACCGTGTCGAGGAGATGGTCACAAAGTTGAAGTCAAGAGGGAAAGGAACCTCGTGATCCATATCGATTGCCTGCCAGAAAGACCACAAAGTTTTGGTCAATGAGCAGTGCCTAGTAAAGTTCAAGATCGGGAGCTACCATGATGAGGTACTTTGTGATATCATTCCCATGGATGCATGTCACATGTTGTTGGGGAGGTCATGGCAGTTCGATAGGCGAGCTATACATGATGGCCATGCAAACACTTATTCCTTGACAAAGGATGGGGTTCGTCACAATTTGAAACCCCTAAAGGAGACCGAAGAAAAGGTATGCAGTAGTGCTAGAATTTGTTATGTAGATGGAAGAATTTTTTTAGAAGGTATGAAGCATGAACGTGTGTGTTATGCATTGATTCCTAGAGTGAGTAAGGAGGATAGTGAGAAGGTTCCAGAAGAAGTTTCTGGGATGTTGGATGAATTTTAGGATATTGTTTCTGATAATGTACCCGAGGGTTTACCACCAATAAGAAAGATCAATCATCAGATTGACTTGATTCCTGGAGCCAGTTTGCCAAATAAGGCAGCTCATAGAATGAATCCAGTAGAAAATAAGGAGTTAAAACTGGCATAAGTCTGGGCGAGTTGTTGAGAAAGGGTTTGATATTGCATGAGTTTATCCACAGCAAAGAATCGCAAAGATTAGCACTAAAGAAGGATGGGGAGTGGAGGATGTACAGTTCCCCAGCCATAAACAAGATAACAATCATATAGATTTCCTCGCCAAGGATGGATGACCCGATGGACTATTTGAGTGGAACTCAATACTTCACAAAGATTGATTTGAAGAGTGGTTATCACTAGATCTAAATTCAAGAGGGAGATGAATGGAAGACTATTTTCAAGACCAAAGAGGACCTGTACGAGTGGTTAGTCATGCCTTTAAGCAATCATCGCATCGAGCATTCAGCGCAGCCTATGAACGAGGTACTAAAATAATTTCTGGGAAGTTTTGTTATTGCGTATTTAGATGATATTTTAATTTTTAGTAAGACATTGGATGAGCATCTGATGCATATTCAGAGAGCCTTTGAGAAGTTAAGAGAAGAGAAACTGCTAATTAATCTGAAGAAGTGCAATTTTTTGAAGAGGGAGTTAGTGTACTTGGGGTTTGTTGTCTTAGCAGAAGGTCTCGGGATAATCTGCAGGGAAGGTGAAGGCTATTCTGGAATGGCCTACCCCAAGAACTGCTACCGAGGTGAGATCTTTCCATGGTTTGGCTAGTTTAAATAGAAAGTTCATTAAAAACTTCAGTAGTATTTGTGACCCCCCGATAAATAAATGAGAGGGGATAGAAAATAATTCAAGTGGAGCAATCGAGCAGCAAAAGCTGAACTGCTGAAGGTGTAAGGGTGATAGAGCAGTTCCGTTTCTAGCCCTCACAGACGCCAATAAGGTGTTTTATGGATTGTGATGCTGGTTGTGCTATTGAGCAGTGTTGAGTCAAGAAGGTGTTTTCCATTGCCTATTTCAAGGAAAGTTAAATGATGCCAAGCTTTGGGGCATTCTATATGATCAGAAATTTTATGCAATAGTTCAAGCATTAAAATGGAGACATTATTTGTTGTCAAGGAAATTGCTCTATATCGATCATCGTGCCTTGCGCATCTAAATAGTCAGGAAATTAACCGTAGAGTGTTAAGGAAATGGGTAGAGTTTTTGCAGAGTTATACCTTTGTTTTGAAATATATGAGTGGGAAGTCAAATAGGGTTGTAGATGCTTTAAGTAGGAGGCATACATTGATGACAAAGATGCAGATTGAAGTGGTTGGGTTCAATGAACTCAAGACACTATATGTAGAAGATCCTGATTTTGCAGAGGCTTGGAAAGCTTGCAAGGAACCTGTTACAGTGGACAGGACAAGGTGGCTAGATTTCATAATCCAGGATGGCATGTTATTTATGGGAAGTCAATTGTGTATCCCGAGGAGTTCCATGAGGGAGAACTTGATAAAGGTGAAGCGCAGTTGAGGAATGGCATGACATTTTGGTCGGGATAAGACCATTTCCATTATTAGTGAGCATTATTATTGGCCTTAGTTATCACAATATGTGAAGAAGTTTTTGCAGAGTTGCAGGGTATGTCAAATGGCTAAAGGAGTGAGCCAGAATACTGGGTTGTATAACCCCTTACCTGTACCAGAGAGGCCATGGGAGGATATAAGTATGGACTTTGTTCTTGGTTTGCCAAGGATGCAAAGAGGGAATGATTCAGTATTTGTGGTAGTTGACAGGTTTTCGAAGATGGCACATTTCATTCCATGTCGGAAGACCCATGATGCAGTCCACATTGCTGACTTGTTCTTCAAAGAGGTAGAGGCTACATGGTCTGCCAAAGAGTATTGTTTCGTGACAGACACCAAATTTGTGGGGTACTTTTGGAGGACCTGTGGAAGAAGTCAAGACAGTTGAAGTTCGGCCTACACACCATCCACAAATAGATGGGCGTATTGCAGGTTACATTAGGAGTCTGTAACCCATCGAGATGTTTGCAGGAGATAAACTGGCGATGGGACTTGATTCACTCCCGCAGTGTAATTTTCAAAATAATTGGCTACAATGTAAGAATCGTGTAGATCACCATTCTAGATTGTGTATGGAGGTAGCCTCAGAACAGCTCCAGAATTGAGGAAGATGGACCAAGAGAAGAAAATAAGTGCTGAAGCCAAAGATTTTGTAGAACACATCAAGGATATAAATGAGAAGGTAAGAGAACATATTAACAAGAATAGCAGTATATAAGGCTACAAGTATCGTAAGAGGAGGCATATGAGTCGATTGCGAGGAAGTGGATGGTCCACTTATAAAAGAAAGGTTTCAAATATATAACAAATTAAGATGAAGAAGTTCCTACCCTATAAAATTTGAAGCGGCATGATTCAGGAATGCATATGTGAGGTAGAGCTGCTATGGATCAACATTTCCTCGTGTTCAACATTTTAGATTTGGATAGGTACTGCTGAAGTGGCTAGAGAAGCACCAAATGATGAACAGGTGGGACTTAGCACCTACTTCAAAAAGGAGGAGATTGAAGAAACCGATAGTCGTGTGGGAAGGAGTACCAGGAACAGGCAGTATGAAGAATATCTGGTGAAATGGAAAGGAAGGCCTGTTGAAGATTCATCCTGGTTGCCTAAGGCAGAGGTTGACCATTTGGGTTTTTCCTCCACCATCTGAGACGTGACGAGGTCACTTCTCAAATTACCCTGGGTGTCCCAAAGACTTTTTATTTTAACACTAATCTAGTAACACTTCAATTTTGCTAAAGGGTCAATTAATCTTAATTTCTATGTTTGGGATCATTTGTTGACATATGCTCTCCCCTTGCACCATTCAATGAGACTAGGGATCAGAAATCACAAACCAATCCAAGTCTTGTAGTGTATTCCCAAGAGTGCTTGCTTGTGTGTATGCTCTCTCTATGGGCTTCGTGTAATCTTGGAGATTAGAAACATGTAGCATATCCTTCCTTTTAGAAGGATTGCTTGGGGATTTCATCCTCCTAAGGAATGACCTCAACTACATAAACTGATGAGGTATATAAAGGGGGGAGAATGAAATTTGTACCCCAATCTAGTCTCATCATGTCTAATGAAGCTCTAATATTTAGGTAATATCGAGCTAAGAGTACAAGGTTGCTATAAATGACTTAGCTGACGTTCTCTACCCATTCTTGTAATGAACTAGTGTTCATGGATGTTCCTCATGTACCCTCTTGGTATTTACAAGACTCATTAGATTGCCTATTTTAGCCTATCTTAAGACCATTTGACTATCAGTAAGTATGGTGAAGGGGTGGAAATCATACCTTGAAGTTACTCATGATGTACTTCCATACACTAAGATAGATGTTACTAAGGCATCACCTTCTTTCCACCATCAGTAAGAGATCATTCACCCTTATGGGTTGTGATTTATAGCTATCTAAACATAGTTAGATAACTTATTAGTGCTTTTGTTGTGAGCCTACACTAATTGTCAATCCTACTTGACTAATCTAGGATTGTACAACTTAGTGTGTATTCTTGTGATTACTCATGCATGTCTTCAGTTCATCCTATCAACATTTGTCCTTGTCTTGTGATTGCAATTTTGAGTTCTTTTTCCATCATCAGGTCAATTATCATCCATGGGAAATTCTACCATGTTGTTGGGTGAATCTGCCTCTAGTTGGGTGAATCCACTATGTACTAGGGGTCAATTTTTTTCCACTTCAATTCAAATCCTCAATTCAATTTTTCCTACTTGGGTGGATGTGCTCTGTACTTGGGTGATTTCATTTCTAGTTGGGCAGATCCATTCTAATCTTAGACGATTTTGCTTTTAGACAGTCCCATGTCTAGTTAGGAGATTCCACTTTGTATTTGGGTGATTCTGGTTAAGTATTAACTAGTTTCCTATATTAATCCCTATTGAGAGAATCCACTTGGTTGTTGGGTGATACTATTCTTTGGTGACTCCATTTCTAGTTGGGTGAATCCACTCTGTTGTTAGGCAATTTTTTGTCTAGTTGGGTGAATCTGCATTATTGTTGGGTGATTTATCTCTTAGGTGATTTTGAGTATTCTTGGGTGATTTTGTGTTCTTATTAGATGAATATATTAGATCCATAGAAAATTGAGAGATATTTTTTTTCAACCATAGATAACTAGTGTTATTCTAAGACTAACACCATAATAAAATAACTTTTTCGACTCATATCCAACTCATACCAATCATTTCCGTCACACTACCCCATCTAAAATCAATCAAAATCTCATCCTCTTAGTACAAGGACATCCTTAAATGTATCCTATCATCATCCCCACCACCCTAAATGAAAATATAGCCTATTGTCACTTGTTTGAGAACCTAAACCACTAATCAAACCTTCATCACAACACTTCCTTAGGAACTTCATGGTGCAGGAGCACCTTATGTTTTTATGTCTCCAATAAGAATTTTATAAAATTTGTATTGTCTTAGAGGAAAAACATTATGAAGAGGTCAAACATAATGTATTTCAAGTCTTAAATAGGTCACTGGGTGGTAATATTGAAAAGTTTCCTTTTATGACAAAAGTTGTCAATTATTGTAAAAATTTAAAATTGCACAAAAGCAGGAAGGTGAAGAGTCTTTTTGTGAAAAGGCAAGGATGGGTTGATGAAGATGAAGAGGTAGTTAGTTTAACTAATTTAGACACCTTTAAAAAGCATTGTAAGCCCGAGAAAGGCATTGAGGATTATAAATTGAACCAATTTTGAGAATAAAAGTATCCTAATTTGCAGAAAATAGTGTTTTCTCTATCATTTACCAGTATTGTACGACCTGTACTATAATATTTGGCCTTAATTATATTTATTGTGATAATATAGGGTGTAAGCCTTCAAATAGGATTGATTTGAGAGAGACTTGTTGAATTTAAAATTAGATTAAGGCTGCTTTTTGTAATCTGGTCTGTAACCCTTAATTCAAAGGTTTGAGAGTCCTATAAAGAGATAAACCACCATTCCACTGATGGAGGCAAGGTAGGTCGGTGGAATGGAGTAAACTATTTTTTTTTTCAGTTTTGTGTGCTTGAAAACTTGGGAGAAGTCATTTTAATCTAGTTTCCTTGTTGTCCTTAGTGTTTTTCTTTGATTTTTAGTGTAAGAATGAAGGATACAAATTAGGGTTTGATGAAATTGAAGTATTTAGGGTTGTAAATCAATTTTTTAGCATGTGTAGGCATATCCAAAGGTGGGTGAAGCATTTTTAGGGTTGCATGAAGCTGGGAAAGGTTGTTTTCTATAAACCCTCATCCTCTTTGCATTATTAAAGCCTACAAACAAGGGTTTAATGGAACAGAGATTTGTGGAGCCATTTTGCCTCTAAAAATGTTTGATTCTTCAATTTGGTGACATGATAAAAGATTTTTTTGAGTTCTATGGTGTTTTGGTGGTGATCTTTGAGCACTTCCTTTGTAAATTAGGCCTAATTTTAAGGCTTTTTCCAGCGTACAGTCTGCAATTCTAGTAATTTCTTCAAAAAAAGCTACTAAAAGCTTTTGAAATGTTTATGTTGACAATAATGGGCCTCTTTAGGTGTATTTGGTTCTAGGAAAATAAGTTGGGTTTGTGAAATTTCACCCAATTAAAGTATGGAGACCTAATTGGCATTTAGTGTTTTGATTGCATAGTAAGTGGAAGATTGTGAAAATAGAGCAATAAGTGGCTGGTTATGTTTGTTCTTGCCTTGGTAATGTTGATAAAATTTTCTAAATGCTCTTGTAAAGGTTTAGGAGACAATTTAGTTGTTTTTGAGGATGTGAGCAAAGATGACATTATGTACAAGATGATGCCTCAATTGCAAAAAAAATCAAAGATTCTGCTAGAACAGTGTTATGAGAGTAAGTTCTTGGTTTGTTTTAGTTGTAATAATGATGTTTATAGTGATTTGGATGTTTAGTGACAGTCAAAAAGTATGAAAGAATGATTTATTGATATTTTTCCTTGGAAAGTGAAATGTATTGAGGAGTCTATAAGTGAATGTTGGAGTATTGATTGGTTCAGTGCATTTGATCAGGTTTTTGTGTTAAAGTCAAATAGATAGTAATAATGGTCTAGATTATGATTTTGGTGAAATTGGAATACTAACTTGATGTCTTGAAGCTTTGTAGAATCAAGTGGAATTATGTGAGATTTTAGTGAAAGAATAAAGAATTCTTGGTGTTTTGTATTTGATCTTCTCCATGTGAAGTTTGAATCAGAAGAACCCTGAGAGAAATGATGTTGTCGATAGATGCTCTTGCATCACTTCACCTATCCTAATTTAGTAATCTCTCTCATTCAAACTATTTATCCTTGAGCAAGAGGTATAGTTTGCATCGAAATAAATTTTTCTTGACACTTTTCCTATCTCAAGTATGAATCCCATCATCAACATCACTCATGCTTAATAACTTTTCCTATCTCGAGTATCAATCCAATCAATTGCAACCAACCTAAGCTCTCAATCATATTTTGGATGTTAAATCAAATATCACATCATTCATCAAGTCACTATTTTTTAGTCCTATCCTTGGGCTTAGAGTCATCACCTTTCAATCAATTCATCTTCCAACCTTTCATGCCCATCACCACATAGTTACAACTTAGAAAACTCATGAAACAACAACATTAATTCTCACCCTACACTATCGGTTTGCCCAATAGTGGAGAATTTTAGCACCCCAACATATAAGGGGGACCATCAAATCCCACTTATCCTCATAATATCGTATCTATTGAGGAAGATATGGTCTCTCAACCTAAACTTACTCCTATTCTTCAAGATTACTATGACAATCCTACCAATGTGCATATGATGAATCACCTCATTAATTCATGCATAAAAATTGTCCTTGCTAAAATTCTCATGCAATGTGTCAGATTTCCACCAAGATTTGACACATCACAATACTTAGATACCATGCAACCATCTATCCCTCAAGCTCCCCTTGACAATCCATGGGGTCCTATCCCAAAATTTGGGAATGATGTAGTGATCAATTGGAAATCAGAATGTTATGTTGCAGTTGCAAATACTATGCACACAAATTTTTTTATTCTAATTTACTCTTCTTCAATACACATTACATATTTATAGGACTTGTATATCCTATATTATAGGAAACTTCCTATAAAAACTCCCTTAGATAATTATGTGACTAACAAACTCCTAAATATATGAGTTGTTAAAACAACTCATAATACAAACAAACACTCGCTATAATATGATATTAAGTTGTTTCTTAACAACTTATTATTAATGTACATAACTCTAATTTATTAAACATATTAATCATAACACCCATGTGAACACTACTTCCTGACACCCTCAATGTGAACATGGGGAGAAAATACATCATATGGATTGGAAACAAAATTGTATGCCTATGCATACTTTTAGGTCTGTATACTATTATCTAGATCTTGTTGCACATGATCACCTACATATGAGAAATTATCTCACTTTTCACTTCCAATGAACTCATCATTGACAAACCAAACTTCCAAGAATTTTGATAGCCAGAGGATCTCTATAGTCAGTTGCTCTCCTATACAATTGTTTACAATATCAATGATGTCTACATTCTCCTCTTTTCAAACTTAACACTTTCAACTACACTAAGCCTAACTCTTGTGGATCATGATCTTGATTCAAATGAAAGGAACCTCTCATCACCCTTTGATGGTTTTCACATAGGTTTACCACAAACCTAGACATGAACAAGAACACACTCATATGTTCATTTCACATGGTTTTTTGGACTACCACTAACCATTTCAAGATCCATAAACTGCATTACACTAGTGCTTTTGTTCAATACAATATTTTACACCAGGAGGTTACATAAGGAAATAACTCACACAAAAATAGAAATGAAAAGAAATTCCACTAATACAAAAGGAAATCTCATCATTAGTGGCTAATGAGAGGTGCTATTTTTCTCCAACCTCTTGTGCCTCCATCCTCCAATTGACTCCTTAGTCCTTCCTAGCCAAATGTAGCATTAGAATCTCCAAAAACACTATTAGATATAGAATCAACTCCATGTGCACATGAATAAGAGGATGTATCCATAATAATGCACCCTTTTTACTAAAATAAATCCTTGTTAACTCCAAAAGCAATTCTCTATTATCATGTTACTTCAAGCAAAAATAAGAGACTTATCTTATATCACCAACTCTTGTATTACACTTCTTGGATTTAAGTAAAAAATAAAATTTGAACATATCTTCTTTAAAAATTAAAGCCAAAATGAATTTAATCAACACTATCATCTGACTCTCCTTTTGGTTCAACAAAGTTTTTATGCAATCCATTCAAGAGAATGCCATCTCTAGCCATGCTAGATAATGCTCTTCCAATAATATTCAAATTGAAAAATTGGATACTGTGTTGAAATTAACTTCAATGAAACTCCATAAGAAACCAATTTCATCAACAAACTAAAATTAGAATTTTAAAGCAACTACAATGACGTCCAATAGGGAGAATGCAAGATTCTTCAAAATTTTATGACACCATATCATTAAACTCCTTCACATAAATGAATTCTCTATCTTGGTGAATGTATTTCACTAATACACTACTCCAATAGCATGATATAATTTGTTGTTGTAACTGATGGTGCTCAATGTTGAAAATCACATCATAACTTACAACCATTACTTTTGCTTCAAATTGCTCGCTCAATACAAAATATATCTTCAAACCATTTTTGGGTTTTATTGTATCCTTTATCATCTTTCCAAAACACTTTGAATTTTTAAATTTAGTTATGAAATGATAAAGATATTGGCATTTTACTGCGACTTCATTAAATTGATATAAAGAAACACCATTTTAAATTTAGCACAATTTACCAAAAAATCGGTGTTGCACTACTCACAGGTATAGGAATGATAAATACTTTGATATCTCTAAAAAAATGTTTTTTTCTTCATTCCATCTACACATGCACAAGATGAGAAAGCTCTGATACCAAATTGGAAACCATAATGCTACACAATAGTTGCAAATACTATGCACATAAAAATAATACTTCATTCCAATTCACTTTTCTTGAATACACATTATATATTTATAGGAATTGTATATCCTATATTATAGAAAACCTCCTATAACAAATCCATTACATAGATAATTACATGAATAATAAATAAACAAACTCCTAAATATATGACTTGTTAAAACAACTCATAATACAAACAAACACTCACTATAATATAATATTAAGTTGTTTCTCAAAAAATTAATATTAATATACATAACTCTATTCATTAAACATATTAATCATAACACCCATGTGAACACTAATTCTTAACATGATCAAGGTACAATCATCCTTTGCTTAGATTCCTACATTGGGATCAAGATCAAAGCTTAGTCTTATTCATGGTCACCATCTTGTATCCTCCTCTTAGCTTTAGATTTCCATCCCACAAAACATCCAATCATTTTCTGCACAAGCATTAGTCCATGCCACACCTCAAGGTAATATAGTGGTTCCCATATCCAACACCCCCGCATCAACACCTTATCAAATGACTTGTCATACCTCTCACACCCCTTACCATCTTCTCCTTATATCCCAACTTCCACTCACATTTCACAATCATATCATAATCCTCCTCAACAACCATATTTTTCTCCGCCTCAAATTCAACCTCCCACTTTAGTGCCCTTTCCTGATCCAATCATATCGCAAGGTCAATATCTTAATCAACCTCAAACTTCTTCACATCTCACCCAACATATATATATATATATATCCCACAAAATCCACCACATTGATCTAATCCACTTCCACCATCTTAACACCCATCACATAAATCTCATCCACCTCTGCAATAATATACTAATCCTCAACCATCATACACTAATCCCCTTTAATATTCATTACAATCTTATCCATATCAACTACCCCAACAACCATCTAATAATCCCCTCAACATAAGTTACATCTAGCTCAACCACCTCAACAATCATCATATTTCACTCTACCACAACATCAACCTTACCCTTCTCAACCTCAATAATACAACAACCCTCTTCAATATTCATCTTATCCATCTCAACTTCCTCAAAAACTGTACACCAATCCTCCTCAACATAATCATATCCATCTCAATCTCCACAACCATCATATTTCAATCTCAACCACCTCCATAATCATTCCCTAATCCTCTTCCCCATCAAACTTAAACTTATCCACCTCCACAAAATCAATACATCAACTAGCCAAGCTTGAATCTAGCAATTCCTCCCTCATCATCAACTCCTAATAAAGAATGGGAGGATATAAAATCCACACTTAAGAATTTGCAAGCTAGAAACACCAATAAATCATTTAAATTCAAAGAACTATGTCCATACCGCTTCGATTGCACCATTGCAATGAAACTTTTCCCCAAGTAATTTGAAGTTCCCAAATTTGACAAATATAAAGGGAAATGTGATCCTAAAGAGTTCTTTATGGATTGCTAATATGTGGCTTATAACGATAACTATCTTCTTTGCTTGTTTTCTCATAGTTTGGGAGGTCAAGCTTTGGAATGGTTTCTTCATCTTCCCCATGACTCTACTACTACCTTTGTGGAATTATCCAAAAAAATTGTAGCCCAATTCTTCTATAATCTTGAGCATGAAGTAACTATTTTCAATCATTGTAAGAAAAAAAACGTATTGGAGAAAGTCTTACGGGCTATTTGCAAAGGTGGAGAGATCTTGATAACCATTTTTCATGGCCTCTACTCAAGAAGGAATTGGTCAATATATTTGTGTTGAAAAATGGAGGTGTTTATGTAGCTTAATACTTTGTAAAACTTTATGATTGCTGATCTAAATATGTATTCTTTGTTACAAATTATTTGTGGGTGATTATCCGATTAATTCATTTTATCATTTGTAGAATGAAGAGAGAAGGTTGTAGAAGAATTAAATGGGTTATTATAAGATACACAACATATACCATGGAGAAACCCTTTCGGGAAAAAACTCCCCCAAGAATCAATGTATTATTTAATCTCTAAAGTAGATTACAATAATTCCAATCCTTGCTTGAGAATGCTTCTTTTTCCTTCACCAAATCTTCTTCACAACTTGCAATAAACTCTGATAATCACTCTCTTCAACTTGCTTGAGATAAATAGGCAATAATCAACTTTGTAAACTCCAAAGAGTTACAATTACAAATCTCAATCCCTATCTCACAAAAGGTACACCTATCTCTTGCAAGTAGAGTTCTACTGTGAAGAATAATGCCAAAACACGTGCTTCATCCATTTGGGCGTCCCAAATTGAAGTCACAACTGAACCTTGATTTCGAAGATATCTTCAAAGCTTATCCTCAAAGTAGGCACCCAAGAATGGGCCCACTTAACTCAACCTTCTAAAATATCTTAGCATGCAAAAGTATTAACTCCAAGAAGCCAACTTGGGCACCCAAGGTGGGTCCAAGTCATTCTCTGTTAACTTAGACATTACTCTCCACCATTCATGCAAGAATGGTCATCCCCTATTAACTGAAGTTAGTCACTTGTTATTTGTCATGAAACTCAAGTCATTAGTCATGCATTCCAAGTTAACCGAAGTCAACAAGCATTCAACTAAAACTAACTAAAAATAATTGAACCATAACTGAACTGAACTGAATTGAATTGAACTGAATTAAACTAAACTGAACTAAACTGAACTAAACTAATTCTGAACTGAACTGAACTAAACTTCATTCATGTAAACATCAATCCCTAACTCCTAGGATCTTTACATGCATTCAGAAGTGTTATCTTTTACTCCAAACAATTAACTTAACTTAAGGTGAGTGTCACCTTCCATGTGGGCACCCCATGTGCCCCTATTATTTAGGAACTCATCTTGGACGCCCTCACATGCTTCTATCATTTATAATTAATTACAAATTTCAATTAACATGATTATTTCATTCAAAATTAATCTCTTTCTAATCCTAGTGTTGGGGAACACTTTCCAAGGACTTGGGAGATACATGAAATAAATAATGTTTAGGATTGCAATTAAATGGCATCCTATTTCCAACAATTTTTTCATAACTTGAATATATAAACAACTTTCCACTTACAAATACATTGTGCATCATCATCTAATGAAATCATAGAGAAGGGTGTTACCATTGAAAAGACACTCATAGCTAAGGATTTGGTCAATACTTATAAACAAAACAATGACAAACCATCTAATGACAAGCCCCACTTTTGGAATAAAATGAAGAATGTTATTAATGATGGTGTCATAAACACTAGGCATGTTTAGTTGCTAATACATCTAATGCCAATCCAATTGCACTTTCCCATCCTTCCACAAACACCATATTTGTTCCTCAAGGTGCGCCCTGAACCAATAATCAAAGCAATACTAAACACAACTTCACTCATTTAGGAGAACAACTTGATGATGTGTTTCTTAAGTTGGTGCAAGCCAATGCAGTCATGTATTTGTTTACTTAACCATTTGATGATACCAAACCTAAGCCTAATTGGTTTAAGGATAATGAGTATTGTGATTATCATAGGATTAAGGGATACTCTCCAAATAAGTGTATGAAGCTCAATAATTATAGAGGTGGCATAACCTTATAGGGGACTCAATCCCCTTCATCTAATGCTCAGCTCCAAATATGTCAGAATAAATGTTTGAAACATTCTCAAGGCCCTAGTATCTCTAATGTTAATCCTTGTTTGACTAATCCTCAAAACAATAATCAAAATAATCAAACCAATAATGTTAACTAAAATAGGGCCCCCTTAAATTATGATAATATGGTTGGTTACATCATGCAAGTTGATTCATATGTGGATATGATCAGGGTGAAAGATAAAGAGCCCCAATATGTTGTGACCACTAGATGTGGTAGGATCACTATCCCTATTCCATCCTATATAACCAATCCATCCCCACCAATCCTCATTATAACATCTTGGATAACCTTGAGAACATCCCCACACAAATATCTATTTTGGATCTTTTAAAGTCCTCCACTATTGATTAGGAGATCCTTACCAAGGCTTTACAGGATGCCCATGTCCCTACCAATATTGACCCTACACAATTCCAAACACTAGTAGGGCACCTCTCATCTACCTATTAATTAGGATACAGACATATTGACATACCACCCATTGACCCATCTCCTAATCATCCCTTATACATTGAAGTCCTCATTTCCAAACACAAAGTGAAATGAGTCTTGTTGGATGATAGTTATATCCTTAATTTGTGTTTATTAAAGTTCATAAAGAAAGTGGGATATACTCTAGCTGATTTAGACCATCAGGTGATTACTATTAAATCATATGATAATGTAGAAAGGGATTATGAGGGCACTATTTATCTCCCTATTCATGTGGGTCTGGAATTACAATATACAACATGCCATGTCATTGACCTTGATCGTCCATACAACCTTCTCCTCGGTCATCCATGGATTTGTGTCATGTATGTTATTTCATCCACATACCATTAATGCATAAACTTCTCCCACACTAGTATTGAAGTCACAATCCATGTTGATCCCCATCCTTT
>VDFB02351553.1:0-29874 GCA_007258455.2 Sequoia sempervirens
GAGATTTCAACATCTTCAACACCAAGGTGTTAACAAAGCAAGACTTGGTAGTTGCTGGTAACTTCATTACAGCAGCAAGGAGTAAAGGTTTCAGTTTAATTACTCATGAAGAAGGGGAGAATGATGATCTGGAGCTTGGTGTTTGCACTCTTGACAAACCATCCTCCAGGTGTAAAGATGTTTGGGTTCATACTAGTCAGAGTTGGGAGTTGAATTTGAAGCCACTCTTTGTGTCATCCTCCAATGTTGTTGAAGCCTTCGTGGTCAAGCTTCAAGGATTCACTAGGTGGGGCATCGGTTTCAAGAGAATGCACTTGGTTCTCACCAGCACTTGGGGATGCGTTGAGATTTCCTTCCAATATGTTGAAAAACATTTTCAGTTGGGTATCCATGCTTGGGGTTCTCAACAGGGGTTGATGGAGCTTATTGTATATGGAAGGGACTTTTGGAGGGATAAGGATCAAATTTCCAGTTTTGTTGGTATTGTTTCCTTCTTTTCCAGCCACTTAATGGTTCCGTTTGTTCATCAACAAATGGATTGGAGAGAAATTTTGAGTATGGGTTGGAAAGATGAACAGTTGGTTGCTCTTGGTATTGATCTTCGGCCAAGACAAGGGCAGATTTTGAGACATGAGCTTGCTAGTTGGAGGCAGATCAGCCACCTTACTTGTGGAGTTACTCTCGTTTGGGAGAGATTATCCATTACTACTTGTCAAAGAGGTGGTATTTTTCAGTTGAAGACTACTCTAGTGTGTTTTTCTGTCAATTTTGAGGTGTTATCCTGCAACACAAGGCTCATCTCATACACTTACACTTGGGAATTTCTTTGGTGCTGCTGTTTTTCCTTGTGCGAAGTACTAAAATCAGATTGCACTTCGCTGACTTCAGCCTTGAACAGCAGTGGTTATTTGTTCCCTCACACCTATCCTATTCTCGGAGTTCACCTTACGGAGGTTTGTGAAGCAAATTTTAATAGTTTCTTTACTATATTGGTTCGGGACAGCGAACTTCCACATGCTTTGGCTTTTCATTCTGAGACTCTTGGAGTTGGTACCGTAAGAGTGATTAGAAGTCTTCATGGTGGTGTCGGTATAATTCAGCTGTTACATGGTAGCTCCATGAGGAGACATGAGTATGAGCTTGTCAAGCTCTTGCAAAGGATTGCTTTCCTCTTTGCAAGAAGATTTGAAGATGTCACATTTGCTTTCAGGGCTTCGTTCGTTACCATGTGGAGGTATGCTGAGGAGGTTAACTATGAGTTGAGTAACCTATCTTTCTTCTTGCCTAGAATTGTGGTTGACAGTGGTATGGTTGTTACTGTTGACTCTAGGCATCTTGGACATGAGATGTTGCACGATATTGATCTCAGTCCTTTAAGATCTTTCAGTTTGAGTATCATGGACGGTAACACTTTGGAGTTACAAGGGAGGTTAGTGCAGCATTGGCATGATGTTTTCACTGATGTGATCAGAGTGGTGCAGCAGTGGCATGGTGGGTCCTTCCTGAGATGGATTTGGGAACCTGGGATCATACTTGTTTTGGTATGGATCAGTCCTAATTTTTCTGGAATTATGATGGTATTGCTTGAGGACAAGCAATTTTGGGAAGGGCGGACTGTAATGTCCCCGTTTTTAGCTCTTCACTTTTCAGTGATTGGTAGCCTATTCCCAATGTGTTGTCGGCTAGTCAGTGGCAGAATTAGGGTTTCCGATTGTTTGATGGGTTCTCTTGAAGATTCAGGGTTTTGCTTGTTGGAGTTTGGGTGTTTGGATTCTGGATTCCTTCTGGGTTTTCAGAGGGCTTCGCAGTGGTATGTTTTTCTTGGCATTCTGAGCATCTTCAGGAATTTACTATTTTTAGTAAATTCTAATTTTAGCAGTGGTCCAGTCGGCATCAATTCAGTCAACTTTCCTCTTCTGGCAGTTCATTGGGTAATTCTCATTTTTGGCTTAAGGGGTTCATTTCGAAGATATAAGTTATTTTAAGTCAAAATGTTTTATTTTTAAAATACCCCTTGGCCTAGTGTTATAACTTAACAGTTGTTTTAAAGAAGGGGACTTTGAGGGGTATTTTCTCATGAAGGAAATATTTTAATATTTCTAAAGTTTATAATTGCTCAAAGGGAAAATGGACGCCTTTTTGAAGGAGATTATATTTTATTTAAAAAAGAGAAGTGATTAATATTTCACAAGGAAAGTACGCCATTGGGAAGAAAGTGTTTGGGTCAAAGTTTAAACCTAAAAGCAGCTTGGGATTAGGGCGCACCTTCTAGAAAGCTCTTCGGAAGTTATAAATTGGAGCTCGGGGTCCTCATTTTGTTTATCTGATGAATTTGCAAAGTTATGCTGCCGGATTGGCTTTGGGATTGCTTCGAGGAATGAATGCCTCCTAGCCTTGGCTCGACTTCTTGCTTGAAAGACAGCAACTAGTTGAGAGGTTTAGTTTGTAGTTGGTTTTTTCATTGTAGTAGTTCTTCTTGCATTTTCGTAGTCAATTTTAGATTTGTTTTAGAGTTGCTGATTTAGTATAGCTGCATGTTGTATTTGCTCATAAGTCAAAAAATAAAAATATATTCGTTCTGGGTATTGGCTAGAACCATTTCTATGCCCTAGGCGCCCATTTGTGCAAATTTTGGTGATTTATAATGAAGAATCTGATTTTATCTTGTTGGTAGAACATTTCTAGAGGCTGTACCATTCTGTTCTGCCTGGCAAGTGTTTAGAAAAAAAAATACTTCAATTTGTCAGCTGTTTCTTTGTCTAGTCTTCATTGTCATCATTCTAGCATTCGTTTGCATCAAGTCTCATGTCATTCTGACAAGTATTGAGTGAATTGTGAGCATTTTAGTGGATTTTAGGGTTGCTGGTTTTGCATTTAAAGGTGCAGATCTGATTTGATCAGAATCTTAAATCTGGTTTTTGAGAGAAGAAATCAGTTTGGTATTTCCATTAAGCAAGGAAAATTCTATATCTAAATGCTCGTTGAATTGTTCTAACTCTATGCTCTTGGCAGGCGAATTCTCTATCATATTGTAAGCTGACAGTAGTATTGGCAGCAGTTCTTAATCTTGCTTAATTATCTGATTTGTAATGCTCATCTTTACATTCTGTAATTGCCTTGTAATATCTTACATCTCCGCCCTATGGTAGCTCCTTTCCCATTCCGGGTTAGAAAGCACATTCTGGGTGTCGAGTTACTTTCCGCATTCTAGCTTATTTCCCTTAACCGCATTGTAATTCTTAGCATCTCCGTCATATGGTAGCTCCCATTCCATCTCGGTTTGGAAAGCACATTCTTGACGTCGAGTTATTTCAGCTTATTAGTGGTAGGGATCCTCTGACCATATGATCGTCCTTCGCGGGCACATTCTTGGTTAGAGTTTTTGCATAAGCATTTCAATTCAGATCCTCTGACCAATGCTCACACCTTGCCCACATCGGGATCCCGGTGTACATTGGTTAGAGTTGTTTCAGCATCGTTTGGTTTAGAGCTAACCTTAACGGGTGCGTATTGTTTGTAAATTGTTGAAATTTTTTTTGGCTTGGAATATTTCACTCGTTCCATGGACTGGAGTCAAGTCGAGAGTCTGTTAAGTTAGCACATACTCTGAGTAACGAAGTGGTAATGTGTGTCAAAACAACATAAAACCCATGTTTTTTTTTTTTTTATTTTCTTTCATTTTTACATGCTAGCTTGCCAAATACAGGTCTGCAAGTTGAAGTGAGATTGAAAGAAGCCAAGAGGACGAGCTAAGGAGATCACAATAGAGCCCGGTAAGTGATTTAACCATTCTTTTTTTTTTGTTTTCTTGAATTCAAAATCAGAAAAATCAAGAAAAATAAGGGGAAATGCTGCCAATTTTTTTCCTATTTCCCTTAATAGCCTAATTCCTACTATTTCTAGCTTGGTTTTGCATTCTATTTTTTTGCAAATGTTTGAGTCACATTTATTTGCTAATTTTTTACTAAACCCTTGCTAATTTTTATTTTTTTCATGTTGAACTTGAAACAACAATGTCATCTTCAAACCCAAAGGGAACGAAAAAAGACCCTACATGGAAGTATGGGATACCAAGAAATAAAAAGGGTGAAGTGACATGTACCAAATGCAAGAAATGGATGACAGGAGGAATAAATAGATTAAAATACCACCTTGCAAGAATACCTGGGCAAAATGTGGAGGGATGCCCTAAGACTACTCTTGAGATTATTAGATAGATAAAGGCCCTTCTTGCTAATTATGAGATGAAAAGGGATGAAAGACAAAAAACAAAGGATGCACTAGCAGCAGTGATGAGTGGATCCCCTTCTACACCATCTATGCCCCATGGTACTCCAAGTCCAAGCATCCGTCATCCACATTCATCTTTTTGTGAGAGTCCTGAGGGTTCTTTTTCTACTGCTAGTGCTAGCCAGGGTCCTTCATCAGGACCAAATTACTTTATTCCATGTAATGTTCTAGGAGCACAACCTTTACTTGAAGATACTGGTTGGAATAAGGAAAAGCATCATAAAGCTAGGATGGCAGCAACAAACTTTTGGTACTACAATAATTTACCTTTCAATGTGGCAAGCAGCCCACATATTGGGAAGGTTTGGTGAATGCCCTTACAATTGCAAGAAAGGGGTTTAAGACCCCATCAACTAAAGATTTGAGTGGGGCCATTGCTAGAGGAAGCTGTAAAGAATACACGGCTTGTGGTTGATGAGCAAAAGAAATTTTGGCGAAGAAAAGGTTGCAGCATTTTATCTGATGGGTGGATAGATGGACGAAACAGGACTCTCCTAAACTTTTTAGTGGCCTCTAATGGTGGATTGGTGTTCCTAAAATCAGTAGATGCCTCCCATGAAGTCAAAAATGCTAAGACTTTATGCAATTTATTAGATGGGGTGATCGAGGAGGTTGGTGTTGATAATGTTGTCCAAATTATCACAGACAACACAACTGCATATGTAGCTGCAGGTAGACTACTTATGGAGAGGTATCACACAATTTCATGGTCTCCCTGTGCTGAAAATTGCTTGGACTTGTTGCTAGAGGACATTGGGAAGATTTCATGGGTCAAAAGTGTGGTTGAAGATGCAAAAAGTGTTACAAAATTTATCTACGACCATACTTGGGTGCTTTCTTTGATGAGGAAATTCACAAATGGCTAGGACCTTGTGCGACCTGGAGTGACACGATTTTCTAGCCATTTCCTCACATTGCAAAGCATTCTTGGTGCCATTGGTCATCTCAAGCAAATGTTTGTGTCTGATGCTTGGAGGGAGTCCTCATCTTCCACTAGACTTGAAGGGGAGAGGATTGTTGCCATAGTTTTTGATGAGACATTCATCAAAAATGGAGAGGAGTTGATCGGGGTAAGTAACAAACACAAAAAAAAAATTATACATGATAATCTATTTGTTGTTTTTTTAGGGGTTAATTTTGTTATAATTTAACATTTGTTTTCATTTTTTTAGGTGAAAGAACCTTTGGTGAGGGTTCTTCATATGGTAGATGGATAGGGCATGCCAATGGGTTTCATATATGAGGCCATGGATAGAGCCAAAGAGGCCATATCACGTTACTATGGCGGAAACAAAAGGAAATATGAAATCATTTGGCGCATCATTGATCGGAGATGGACAAACCAACTCCACTAGCCGATACATGCCTTTGCCTACTTCTTGAATCCGAAGTTCTACTTCTTGGACACATTTAAAGCGGATGAGGAGGCCATGGCAGGTCTTGTCACATGCATTGATAGGATGGTGCCTGATCGTGAGCTGAGAGATAAGGTGCTTGATTTGTTACATCTTATTTATGAATTTGCAACATTGAGTCTTGACTATCTATGAATTTTCTATATTTGATTTACTTTTTCTTTTATCTATTCAAGGTCTACAAGGGTGCAGAGGAGAGACTCTTTTCATCACAACAAGCAATTGAAAGGAGAGGAAAACCAACAACCAGGTAAAAAATGAAATTAGAAACTTGATTCTTACATATACATTTTTTACTTTATTCATATTTCTTAATACTTATATTTTTTTAAATGTGTTTTTGTAGATCTATGGTGGGATAACTATGGTGCTAGCACACCAAATCTTCAAAAGCTAGCCATCCGTGTCTTCTCACAGCCATGTAGTGCTTCTGGGTGTGAACGTAATTGGAGTTTATTTGAGAACATTCACACAAAGAAGAGAAACAGGTTGATCCAACAACGCCTAAATGATTTAGTTTTTGTTCGGTACAACCTTCGCCTTCGAACTAGAAAGGTGGAGGGTGTTTCACATGAGTCCATCGACTTGGATGATATTGATCCATATGGTGAATGGACTATTGATGAACAGAATGATGAGGCTGATGTCTTCCTTACCGATGAGGATCTTGCTGAATTAGAGAGAGCAGCAGCAACAAAAGAAGAAGCAGCAAGATTGGATGCCATGGAGGAGGATGAAAACACATTTGAATATCAAGAAACCCCTACTCAATCTCCTAGTCCTCATTTGGATACTATAGCACAGGCACCTTCTAGTTCTAGGCCTTCAAAATTGAGTACCATTGGGAGGGGAAAGAGGAAGATATAGATTATATTTGGTTGTTAATGTTTTCCTCTTTTTGACATGATTATATGTAAACATTTATAAACTTATGATGCTGTTATACATTGAAACTATGAGTATCTATATGGCTATGAATGATGAAATTTCAATTATTGAGTGTTTGATGATCATATGACATGTGTAATCTTTGAATTATGAGTGTTTGATAATCAAATTAGGCTCTTATGTTCTCTAAATGCATTAATTTCTTCTTGTTTTTTTGTAAAACTACGGTTTTTTTTTTTTGCCTAGTCCTTTTTCCTGAGTCTGTGCCAAGTCTCGAGTCCGAGTAACATTTTTGGGCTGCCAAGTCTGAGTTTTCCAACTATGCTCAATAATATACTCTTTTGTTGCTTCTTGCTGTTTTGAATCTTTGCATTCAACGTATAATACTGATTTCTAATTGTGTTCATTGATAAAAACACTTTCTTGGTGCAAGAATTCGTTGTAACTAGTACACACATCAAAAGTAGAAACATTCAATTTGTTCACCTTTTGCTTCAACTCCTTTTTGTTGTCTTTTTTGCTACTATTCTAGTCTTTCCAGTTCTGAAGCTTCTTGCAAAGTATCTCAAAGTAATTAACAAATGAGAGTGTAGATTTGAAATCTTCTGCTTTACTTTGATATTGCAAAAAAGAATGTGTCTATCTCCTTTGTAGCTTCTTGCCAAGATGTATGAGGGCAAGAAGATGCCTAAAATTCTACAAAGAAAATAAAACATATAGTAGAAGACACGACATCTGAGGAAGAAGTAACCACAAAAGAAAGTGGATGGGAAGAAGAATCCAAAGTGGTAGAAGTATGGGTTCTTCTTGAATCTTAAACACTAATTGTTCCTCTTAGTAATGAGGCCCACCACATTAAAGAGTGACTTGATCAATTAGAAATTCCCCTAGAAACAATAGAAATTCCTCCAATGAGCCCTATGTGGGATATATCAAAGCTTTAACATAAGGTTGATCTTTTAGGACCAACCAAAGTAAGAAGGGGTCAAGGGTCTTGGCTCTAAATAGCTCCAATCACAAGTAGTGATCATTTCCTCCATTTCCACACATTCCAAACTATATTGCCCCGTAGAGGGACATCCAAAGATAATTTTTGAACAATTTCTATAGTCGAACCATGATGACCAAATGGATATTGCACGACAATTTATTTGAAGTTTGGAACCCATGGCTCATACAATGCTAGAAGTGGCCAACATTGTGAAAGGGTTAGATAGCACACACTCCCACTTGGTTATACAAAAAGCCTTGCATATTCAAATATCCATCGAGGAGGAATGCTACATGGAGTTCATCCACATTTTTAAACCAAGGATGGCTAGGGCAACTCACATAGGAAATGTAAGACACTTGGTTTCCTATTTCGATCCCTCCTTTTGGAGGTTCAGATAGGAAGATTGAAATGTATGAACAAAGGAAGGCTTTTCAGGAAGTAGATCAAGTAGTTGTCACTTATGAAAATTTAGGCAAAGAGTTGGAGGACCAATGGAAGCAGATTCAATAGCAATTGGCTCAACATACCAAACTCACTTGAGCTTAAAAACAAAGTTGGTCGCTATAGAAGACGAAATAGCTCATCTCAAAATCAAAGTGGCTAGTAGTACAAACACCAATATCAAGTCCAAAGAAAATCATGGAAGTTGTTTGCATAGTGAAAACCTATAGACAATGAGAAGTCATTGCTGCCCATCATTTGAAATAACAAACTAAAGACATCTACAAGCTTCAGGCTATAATCCAACACACTCTGAAACCTTCCACTTTAGGTGTTAAAGCACCAAAACTAGGGATGTCTCCTTCTCTCAATGTTCAATGAAGAAGTTCATTTTGTTTTTAGTAGTCAGCTGGAAACCAAATTTTCTTTTTGGGAAAGACGATGTCACTCTCTAACTTTTTCACTATTATATTTTGTTACTTTGGTTGTAACCAACTTTATGTAAATTACTTGTCGACTTGTGAGTAGTTGCTAGGAATTGGTTATAAGAGGTTGTTGATGTTTGTGTTCCAACTAGCAACCATTGGGCACTTTACATATGTTTCTCGTAGTCAAAGGTGTCTGATTTTGGCTTGGACTTCCCTAATCGACACGTATGTAAGCAAACTCTATTGAATAAAACTTCAACTACAATATATTTTGTTACTATACCTGGTATGCACCATTAGTTTCTATTATTGTATGCAATTTATACCAGATAATAATAAACATCAAATGTATGTGAACGTATGTTAGCAACTTCATTGGCAAGAAACATTTACAATGTTTCATTCATTGATGATTCTTAAAGGAAGACTTAGATTTTGTTCATGAAGACCAAGGATGAGATCTTCAAGAAATTTCAAGAGTTCAAAGCTCTTGTGAAATATCAAACAGGTAGGAAGATTAAGGTTTTGAGATTTAAGAATGGAGATAATTTTATATCCAATGACTTTCATGCATTTTATAAAGATGCAAGATCAAGAGGGAGCTAAATATGCCTTACAACACTTAGCATAATGGAGTTGTAGAAAGGAAGAACAGGTCCCAAATAGAGACAACAAAGGCCATGATTCATGTCTTAAATTCACCCATGTTTCTTTGGGCAGAGATATGTAGTCATGTTGTGCGCATATTCAATAGGTGTCCTCACAAGGTGTTCAAGGACAAGACTCTAGAGGAAGCTTTTGTATGAGAGAAACTTGATGTTTCTCATTTTTGGGTGTTTGGGAGTGTAATGTCTCCTTTTTTGAACTAAATCAAATCAGAGGACCTAAAGCCTATTTTTATTTCCTGTATGCTGAAAGGGGGATTTACAAGGGAATAATAAAATAATAATGTATTAAGTTGTCCAAAAGTTACTCTAAGTTATAACTTTGGAAAAAGGACACTTATTTATTGTTATTAAATGGGACCAACTAAAAAAAAATCAGCGGAAGTTGCTGGACATTTTTAGAAAGGTATATTTCAGGGAGTCCTATTTACATTCATGTGCTAGAGGAGAAAGAGACTAAGCTTGAACCCTCTAGCCTGAAGGGTGTCTTTGTGGGATACAGTGAGTCTTCCAAGGCTTACAAGATCTATGTTTCATTACAACAAAAGATTGTAGTGAGCCAAGGTGTGAAATTTGATAAAGATGTTTGGTCCTCTAAGTCTTATGAGCCTCCTATGGAGGTTGATGAAAGTGAACAGGTTGTTCCAAGTTCTAATCGACAAAATGCAATAGTGCCAATTCTAAATCAGACAAGGTCTAGTAAAGAAACAAATACCTCAATGCTTACTCAAACATTGTAGGAGGCACAAGAACAAGTATGAGGTATGTTAGAGACAGAGTTTATGTTGCATGGCCTTGTAGATTCAAACGAGACAGGTGATGCTAGTGCTAGAAAGAGCACTTCAGGTTTCTTTTTTTGTTCAACAAGATGTAGATACTAGTAGCATTAAATTCAGCTGAGGCAAACTACATAGCAAATTCTTCCACTAGTTGTGAGGCCATTTGACTTTGTAAGTTGACAGCTGAAATAACTGACCAGATATCAGAGCTGACAATTGATACTATGACAAATAAAGTTGCATCAAACTCTTTAAAAATCTAGTGTATCATTTCCTCAGTGACAGAGTTCAGAAGGGAGTATTAATTCTTCAATTCATACCCTCAAATGGGCAAGTTGTCGGCAATTTGACAAAGCCCCTAACAAAAAGGAAGTTTAAATACTAAATACCAAGAGAGCAACTGGGTTTCATGGAGAATACCTTCTTCACAAAGAGGGGATGTTAGCTTTTCAAGTGTGTTGCTTGGCTGCTGTTCTCTTATAACTGGGTGCAAGAAAGCAGTTTTTATTTAGTTTTGTTTTTTTTTCCCATGTTTGGCAAAGTGTTGGACCCTACTAACTTTTCTAGCTTTTCAAATATTAGGGATTCTAAATTCATGAAGATAAGTTGCTTCCTTTTCTAGAATAAAGTGTGTTGTCTTCTATTTTATTTAACTTTCCAGATTCCAGAAGATTATCTTAGTCTATAAAAGAGATCTTGGGCACACCACTTAAGCAGCAGAAAAAATATATATAATACAGAAGAACAATTGACTGTAATTCAGTTTCAGTTTAATAAACAATTTTTTTTTAAAGTGTTTTTTGTTCATATTTTCAGCAGTGTGTGTTTGCAGGTTATCATGCTCAGAGAGGCTATTCTAATTGAAGTTTCAGTTTCCAGTTATAACTTAGGATTATTTCTTTTGGTGCAGAGTCTGTTTACCATGGTCTGAAAATTAACACACAATAGTTATTCAAAAATGAAAATTTTGGAAAATGTTATGGCAAACCTGCAAACAGAGGAAATCGGCCTCCAAACTTTTTAGTAATGCTAGAACAGACTGCGAACGAGCCTTCCATCTATTTATCCAGATCAAAATTTAGTAACATTAAAAGGAATTGATAAGTTGAAACCATTAAAGATGAAATTTGAACCTCATTACTCCAAAACAATATGACAATGAAATTTCCAACTCTGATGCTTAATCTGGTTCAATTTCTTTCCAGTTAACCTTACAGTAAATGACATGAATAGCTATTAATTATAAGTACCAACGGAATCGCTTCAAAACATGTGAAACTGGAAAATAATTATATTAATGCACTTCACTATTTAATAATTACCAATAATAACAGAGAATATAGAATGCAAAAGCCAACAGAAGCATATGTTGTATGTAGAATTTAGCTTGAAAAACATACCACAGAATTCAATAAGAGAGCAATTTCTATTAAATGTACTCTTTCCAAAGGCAATCTTGCGCTTGCACACTGTTTGTTTGAATTGATCCCTAACAACAAGCAATTCATTTTCCAGGTGCTTATAAAATAGTCTCCCTTAGAGGCTATCCAGAGAGGGAAAGCATTGACTTCCCCCAAATTTACCACCCCATTATTGTCCTGTGAAGCTTTTTTTTTGTTTTATATTTATCTTTATAGTTGAAGTAAAATATCTAGTTAGTCCAGGACTAGCTATTCATATAAAATTTGAAAGCTAAATGAATGGAAATTGAAATCTAATTATTTCTTTGCATAGAAACTATAATTCACAAGTATTGTGTTTCGCAAACCAGAAACAACAATACACTTCCAATTACAAATATTGAAATAGCCCGTGAAAATGCTCCAATGTCACTATGAATAAAGATACCTAATGAAAGGAATTTTATTAGGAAGACTTGGACATTATTAAAAGATACAAACAGTAGAAACTGAGATTCGCACAAGTAACATAGGTTTGCATTATGTCCAAAGCATGTTCATATCACCTGTTGCTGCTACAAAACATACAACACAAACAAATAAATAGCTAGTTATAAAAAATAGTAAAGACTCCTTCCAAGAAAAGTTATCAAAACCATAGTTTGCAGACTTGGCTGGACTCGGCGGACTCGCTGCGGACTCGGGAGTCCATTGGCCAGCCGAGTCGACTCGCCACGGACTTGGGAGTCGAGTCCAAGAGAGTCCTGGGTCGAGACTGTCGATGTGATTTTTGTGACCGCACCAATCAGCAGAACAAAGTAATCCGAAGGCTACTCCATTCTCTCTTGATCAAAGTATTCCGTGCGCTAAGATTGCAAGAAAGATCGCACGTTCAACTCCAATGTTCTGAAATGCTTTGGAATACCCTCAGTAGGTTCGTTGTGATATGTTGTTTTCACAAGGGGACTTACACAATTGTTCAAAAAAGGCTTGCAGCTGACAACAGATTGATGATTTGAAGGGAATTTCCGCGCGAATGATTTAGCGTTGATGTATGACTTTTTCGTAAAACTAACCAAAATTATGTAGAATTGAATGGTTGCAAGGATTAGAAAATCTAAATTCTATCTAAGGACGGGACGTGGAATCAATTTCGGCAGACTTCAACCAAACTATGCTCCACCTCACATTGGACAACTTACACAAAGTTGGTGCAATCTTCAAGGGGATAGCAAGGAATTTTCGAGTCACAATCCGACATCAAGACACCGTCAAAACGACGCATACCAAGACGTGAATTATAACTGAAGTTAGGCTTGTAAATGCTCCAGTTGACCACACAAGGCAAACTTGCCGTCAGCAAGCTGCTAGTAGTATGGACTAAAACGAAGTTGCCTCAATTAACACCACAAATCTACAGCTAACATCTACTTGCATGAAATGAAAATTACGCTACTTAGGCTACTTTACGCTACTTGAAGTAGAAGGGATGAAGAAACCTTGCTAGCTATCCATAACAAAGACGAATTTCACCATCAATGAAAGATATTTTATTATGAAAGTTTTACACAACAATCTCTTACAAAAATTTTCAAAAGGAAAACTTTCCTTCTCCTCCAAACTATGCTAAGCTATCAAACTATCTCTCTGCTCTACAAAATGTCTACTCTCTATTGTCTAATGTCTAATGTCTAATCTGATTCTAATCTAATGAGATACAAATGAGGGGGACTCCCCCTTTTATAGGTAGCCCAGTCCAATGGACGGCTCAGATTACAATCAAATAAATGGCTAAGATTAAGCCACCTCAGCCCTAACCCTAAAAACTGCCAAAATAGGGAGTGGTACAATAAATGAATCAAAGATTCCCTCCTCCCAAAATCATTGTAACGAGACTCTCAAACTCGCCATGACTCCTGAGGTCGAGCCAAACCCGACTGGCAGGACAGGGGCGGACTGAGACCCGGTGACGGACTGCCCGGTTCGGGACTCGCCCGGACTCGCTAACTACTGGGACTTCTCTAGACTGGGATTCATGGACGTTTTGAAAGCCAAAAACATAAATTTTTTTTAAAAATTGCAATCTTTAATTTACAAATTTTTAATTAAATGGTGTCGCCATGAAGGTTTGTGTGGTGGAAGGTCTTCATTTGGGCTTGGTGGGGCTGTTCCCCCATATCGATAGCGTATTGCCGGGGGGATGTGGCTGCCCTGAACCCCGGTAGGCCCCAGACCCCCTGGCGTTGCCCCTTGCCCTTTGCCCCATCTCGCGCCCACCCAAGCGGGCTGAGACCCCCCCGCATGACGCTACCGCCCCAGACCCCCACAGGGGCGCTGCCCCTTTGCCCCCCGAGGGGCACTACCCCTCAATCTTGTTGGGGTGTTTCCCCCAAAACCTCATTAAAACTATAGGTCTAAGCATGTTATAGGCCAATGATGAATCATGATCATTAAACCTACAAAATACATATCCCCCGTTGCAAATCTTTGCATCTTTTGTAGTCAAAGCCATAATCAAGGATTATCTTGTTCCATACATTAGACATACGATATTGTATTTTGATTTTCATAACAAACTTTTAAACTATATGGCAGCAATGTAGCCTTTGGGCATTTTGATATAAGTTTATAAATTATAACTAGGAGGTTGTTTTATGATTTGTGTAACTGTATGTTAATTTTGAATGCGTATTGACTATTGACTTTGAGTATTGGCATAATGTTGAACACAAATGTTATATGTTAATGTTCTATAATGTGTATCATGCATGCCTTATTCATGTTATCTGTTAAATATTTAAAATTTCCCTATATTTTTATATAGCCGTCCCCTGCCGTCCCTAATTTTGGCCTCAAAAATCGGAAACTTGGGGACTCGTCCCGCCGTCCCCTGCCGTCCCCGTCCCGGAAACTTGGGGTAACCTTGACATTACCTCAAACACCAAACACCTTTATATACAAGTGCACCATAGATAACTGATTTGGTAGCATGTGTTAAATGTTTTACCATTTTTACAAATTGCATATAGTCTACGTAAGATGCAAAAGCTGGGACACTACCATTAGTTATGTGAAACCATGATGAATCATAAACTCACTTACGCAATGTTTAAAGACATAGCTAAATGATAGGTGTTGAGCCAATATTCTATTTTTTCCTCAAGCCATTGCATGTATAAAATAAAATTTAGAGGACCAAATCTTGATATCATCTCTCTTTAGTTCACTAACATGATGGTTCATGTAAGCTTACCTTGGCATAGGGCTAAGTGAAAACAGTTAGCGATGGGAAGGATAACATTGTGTAAGCTATTGCATGATACTCCAAGCAAGATGGTTGAATAAACTGTTAAGTATTTTGCTGGTGAAGGTAAATGTGATCCAAGAGAGATATTAGATGTTTACTTGTCTATATTAAATGGTTTTTTATTTATTTTGCTTAGCTGGAGTTAATGATATCAGCTAGGACAATGTGATGAACCTAGAAATTTACTTTAGCGGCTATTACTATAATGTCAATGTTCACATTGTTACTTAGCTACATTTTGTTTTCCCCACTCTTGGCATAATGACTTGATAAATTACTTTGAATAGTGAAAGGAAAAATACCTATATGCTATGTTGTGATAAGATGTGGGATATAATGGCTAGATTGAGGACATACAAGTAACCTTATATTCAACTTTCCATGGTGTTGGATAATTGTGTTTTGGGTTGGTAAAATAGTGAATGGTATGGTTATTAGTTAAATGAGAACACAGTTAGTTATCTGGGTAGAAAGGATTAATTGTAGCATCCATATATTGTGTGTATTAATGTTTATGAATTTTGGGTTATGAATAAACCTGTTGACCATAATTATCTAGTATAATAGTGGTAAGTGCTCAAGCTTCCAATCATATCATTGATATGAAGGGTTAGGATTATGGAAGTCACTTTTGTCTGGAAAATATTGTATATGTCATTGATAGTGATTGTTGAGCATGATAGAGGTATAGGAATCTTTGAGTGCCAAATTGTGATAGGGTAACTTGTAGCTGTTGGAATTTGGGAAACCTTGTGCTTTTCTTGACTCAAGGAGAACCACTTATTGATTTGAGGCTTGATTCCCTTAGGATCTATATCCTTCTAAAATGATTTAACTAGGAAATGCTTGTACTATTATTGGATAATAAATGGTGAGGACTAGCCGTGGACTTAGAAGCTAGTCCTTCAGCAGCACAACTACAATTTGTGTACTTTATACTTATGTGATCATTGTATATTTGTGTATGTGATCAAATTTGCTTTTATTTGTGTTGTATTCAATAAAGGGTGCTTGAAACAAGTTTTAAATCTTTAAAAATCTCTAATTTTCTAAGGTTTTTTCAACATTTTGCCGAGTCTGCGAAGTCCGAGTCAGGTGAGTCGAGTCACCCTAGCGAGTAGACCCGAGTCGAGTCTCGTAACTATGCCCAAAATAGTAAAGACAATTAATGCCCACAATTAGCCTTCTAGAAGGTCATCATCCAGAAGCGCATTTCCTTTCTCCTTCTCTTTGGTTGCAAAATCAATGAACCTAGCAATCACAGCCTCAACCTCCTGAACTGAGATAGGTGGAATATGATCAAGCTGAAATTCCAACACCGTGACTGACTGTCCATGCCGTGTGCAAGATTTTCTCCAAGCAGCTAAGGCATCCTATGTACTCTGAATTAGGCTAGAGAAAGTCGAAATGTTTTCAAAGTCATCCTACACAAAAGACTTCACCTCCGAAAAAAAAGGTGCCAGCCTACCCCTCAAATTATGAGTAGTCACCTCATCAGGATTCAGCCGTCTAGCAAAGATTGCCTCCAAAGTGTTCAGGACTCCATCAATGATATTCGTCATAGCCTTCCTGATTCTAGCTGAATCCACCTGAGCTGCATCAAAGAATCCACGTCCTGTGACTACTGAAGAGTACCATCCAACAAAATTGTACCTATCACCCTCCTGAATAACTCCTCCATCAATCAACATCTGCAAAGGAGTATGCATCAATGCCTCCAAACGCTGAATAACTTTGCTCTGATAAACATGAGCATCACCCCAACTGCCTCCACTCGTGCCATAATGTTGGAAGCTTGCTGGTAAGCATGAGCAAGATCTTCCATGAATTTCTCTGTCTCGGCACGAACACCTGTAACCCATTTGTCTACCTCCTGTGCCATCTTTTTCAAATCTTCTAGGCCACTAATTGATTCTCCGGACAACTCGGCTGGGAGCTCTATTGCTGGATTCTCCTGCCCACAAAGACGAGACAAATGCTACATGTATCCTATCAATGTCTTATGCTCTATCTTCAACTTCTTATACTTTCCTTCAGTCCTGAGCAATCTGTCCTTAAGTGCCTGATAGGAATTATCACACTCCTCAATGATCTGTGCACCCATGGGACGACCTAACTCCATGGTTGTGATCACATAATTCTCTGGCACTGCTTCATCTCTATCACAATCAACCCTCAGCACAGCTACGTAAAGGGTGCGAGAGCCATCCTCATTTGTTGAAATCTTCGAAAATTTTCTAGCTCTCTTCTTAGGTGGAGATGCGCTGATCCTACTCAAAAATTCTTCCATCTCTACTGCTGGATCAACCTCTTCACTGGGCCTCCTTCTCATTCTATCTCTAAGCCAATCAAGTACAACCTGCTGTATAAAAAACGGCTGCTCCTCTCTAGCTTCCTCTTCACGGACTTGTTCTACTTCAATTTCATTCTGGCGAGGCTCATCAGCCTCTAATGGTTGAGTATCTCCTGAAACTGCATCATCCTCAAGAACCGTCCCTAACTCATGCTGGAAGTGTGTATCAGTAGCAGTTTCCTCATCTTCCTCCTGCTGATCATCTCTAGTGGGCGCATTAACACTTTGGCCAACTGATTCCCTCTGTGGTGGCTGATTTTCTTCATGTACCTCCTACTCCTGATTCAATGCATTTCTTTGATCAGCAAATAGAGAAACCTCCTATATACTTGGAGAACGTGTCTCCAATGGTGTAGGTGACTCAACCACAACTCTCGGAGGCTCCGACTGAACTGACTCCTTCCTTCGGGATTCTGGACCCTGAGTAATCTATTTCTTCCTACTGGTAGTGGCCGTCCTATGATCTCCCATCAAGTTGTAAGTCAAAGGAATTGACCTACTCTTCAATCTGCTCACACGTCTTTCAACCCATGCTTTGGTGAAAGTCATGACTGGAATGCAAAGCGTGTCCAAATCAACAATCTCTGGCTTTGACCAATCCGGGAGTGGAAGTGGCGTGTCTCTCACTGCCTCATAATCTGGATGGAGAACGCTCATGTCCTCATCCACCTAGTCTGGTACTGGAATGATTTCACACTCCCTGATCATATCCAATGGTAGCCTCGAGAACATTCTTTGCCTGACTTCAGCCTCATCTGATGCACCAGCCCAGTAATCCTCAATGTTTGCCTTATGCTTGAACTCTTCTGACAGTATCCATCTGATATTGTTGTGTGGGTCATAATGCTGTCTGCTAGTGTGATAAGAAAAATGAAAGAACTGAAGCTCATTTTCAGCTTCTCTGGCTGCCTGAAGTGAAGGACACACCTCGTCTTTCAATTAATTCCTGAGCTTCCCTCGAGATCCTATGATGAGTCCACTATTGAAGTGATCTTGTTATGTGCATGGTAAAGGCATCATTGACACGCTTGAAATGGGTGGTACTTGTCAGGTGCAACTGCAGACAAGCTTCATGAATTTTGAACTGATGAGAGCCGCAAACAACTAGCTCCTTGTAAGATATTCCCCTATACTTCGTCATACGAGCCAACATATAAATAATGTATGAGCCCATATAGAATGTCTTCGTCCTCCTCAAACTCAGGAGTTGCTCATGTAAATTGTCATTGATCATCATAGCCCAATTGATGTGCTTTTTCCCCTCCAACACGAGGTTTATGTAATAGAACATCCATGGCTCAAAAATAAATGCTTGAGGGTAGCCTCCAACTCTGCTAAGCATCATGGTCAAGTCGCAATACTCCTGCTTCAAATCATCTGATATAATATGTTTCGACAACTTTGTGCGAGAGGGCTTGGGCTTGTCCATCCAGTGAGCATTGATCATGTCAGCACATCTCTCGAATGTTGAAGCATACATTCGTTCAGTACGCTCTCTTGTCTTGTAAATCATCCTCTCATGCGCTGGGATTCCAAAAGCTTCGCCGATAGCTGCAGGAGTGAGGTTGGCGAATACTTGACCATCTGGTGAAACAATAGACCTGCGATCAGGCTCATAGCAATTTGCACATTCCATCATCAGTTCTGGACACTGAATAGCTGGTGGGAAACCAGCAGCTACATACAACCCACTTCGAACAATGTTGTGCGAAGTGACCGAAGGACGGTGATTGCCAACTCCCATTATTCGACTTCTAAAAACCTCCATGTTGAAAGAGCCCAAATTTGTATCAGCCAGCTTGCTCAACTTTGAAGTGAATTTTGATTCCGGCAGGAAAGGCTTGCTCAGTTTCTTGATAACAGCTTGCCTGGATGCACCATTGCTATCTCTGCCAGTTGCTCTTACTTCAACCATTTTGCAAAATAATAAACAGCCATCAACAATTAACTTAGAAAAATAAAATAAAATAACATGGGGCTGCCAGTCGACTTCTAGAATTTGAGAAGTTGCAACATCATATTTCATCTGCAAACCTCAACTTCTCCTTTGACAACTTCGAACTTTCAACACTTAGAAAGTTTCAAGCAGGCTTCAGCGACTTCAACTCAAGCAACTTCAAACTAAGAAAGACTTAGCAAATTTCCAAGTTGGCTACAACAACTTCACACTTAGATAAAATCGGCCAACTTCACCTTCAGCAACTCTTCAGCACTTAGACTTTTAGAATTCGCACTTCACAAGTTCAGCTTCAAACAATCTTCCTCAACACTCAACTTCAGAACTAAAATCGAACTTGCTAGCACTTGGACTCTTCAAATTTCAGTTTTAGCAACTCTTCTTCTTCCTCAAGTCGAACTTCTTCACCAACTCAGCTACTCACTTGCACTGCAATTTGCTACCTCAGAGCTCAAGTCGTACTCTTCAACTGATGGAGAAAAATGAATAAACTTTCAGCTCACATAGGCAAGTCAAATTCTAGAAGGAAGCCAATTTTAGCTAATTCATTTAATCTCCACTACTTCACAGCAGGAATTCAAATTTCCCTCCCTCTGGCAATTTCAACACTTGTCACTTGGCATCTGGAATCTTGACCTTCTCGAATTTCAAAGATTTATCTTGACTGGCGTACTTAGCATTTTTAATTCACTTTTGAAAATATTTACTTCAAATTCACTCTTTAAGAAATTTAATTCACTAGCTGAAGCTCTGACATTTTAATTTTATTCATCTCTAACTCTGGAAGATTCATCTCAAGAAGAATTCAATCAAATTTACTTAGGCAATCCATTTCAAATTCATCGTCTGAATCATTTTACTTTCGAAAACACATTTTATCCATTTTGCCTTAGAAAAGTTTTAAATTTTCCTTAGGAAAATTCATTATTTCAAGTGTCGATCAAATTCTCCATCTTGAAAGCCTTGGCGAAGTGCAAAAGACTTTAAAATCCATTCCTTGTCGAAGATCTTGAATACCCAAAAGAAAATTTCCCTCAGAACGTGTCGAATTCATGGGTATGCAACGAAGAGGTTCATTTAATTTTTCGAATTTTGAACCTTAGAAAAATATTTTTTTATCAAATTTAATCCATTTCTTCATCCCTGGGCACATTTTCCTGCCTTGAAAATTCTCATCATCCTCGCGAAGCTGGCATCCTCTGACTTCCTCTCGCAAATTTTTTTTTTTATTCATGCCTCTGAAAATTTCATATCCTCTCCAACTTGGGCGTATTTTTCCTAAGGAAGTGAAATTTTAAATATTAACACTTAGGAAAAATATTCAATCACTTCATTATCAGCTTGGGCGTACCTAGGCATTAAGGAGGAACTTGAATTTTGTCTTAGAAAATCTTTTCTCATTCAATTTTAATCATGGCGCACCTCACATATTGAGGACTTAACTTTATTTCAACGCCTTACCAACCTTTTCAAATTTTACTCTAGTATGCACCTTGGGCACATTTAACACCTTGAGGAGGACATTTGTTATTTCAACACCCTAGCAATATTCACCCTTTCATTTCCACATGGGCGCATTCAAGGTACCAAGGAGGAATTAACTTCAATGCTTGGCATAAGTCATCACGCATTAAAATATTCTCTCATCCACCAACCTTGCATAGGCGCATTTAGCATGTGATGAGGGACTCAACTTTAACGCCTTGGTATAATCTTGACCCCACTTCACCCTCATTGACTTGGGCGCATTTAGCCTATAGAGGAAGACTCTCACCACGCCTTAGCAATATTCCCTCCTTGCATGTACACGTTTTGTCCTTACATGCCTTCATTTGGGCGCATTTCATGTATGAAGGAGGATGGGCACATTTTGCATAGGTAGAAGGACAAACCTTCAACGCCTTTGACCCCTCTTTGACTTTTTCAAACATAGGCGCATTTAGCATGGGGAGGACAATGAAACTTTACTTAGAATTTTTTAGCATCTTGACTTTGAGGAAGGCGCATTTGGCATAGGCAGGAGGATAGGATTCATGCCTTAGAATTTTTTAAACATCTTCATCCTTCTTTGGGCGCATATGGGGTTACCTGCAGGATATTCCAACACTTAGCATCTTTTCATGGCATCAAGACAGGTTGGGCGCATTTTGAGGGTGGAGCAGGACAAACACCAACACTTAGCATTTTTCTAACACTTTCATCCTTAAGGAGGGCGCATATGAGGTAGGCTGCAGGACGAACTCAACTTAGAATTTTCATCTGCCAGCCAGCTGAGGATGAGGCCGCAATTTCAAGGTGGAGGATTTTGTTTAGACTTAAACTTTTTCAACCCTCTGCCAATCATCTTGGGCGCATTGAGGAGGTCAAGGTGGACAAGCTTCAGACTTAGCCATTTTTTTTCAACTGCCTGCTCGTGCTTTAATACTTACTATAAATAGTAAGTCTTTTGATTTCCACATCTCTGAAGCTCGGATCAGTTCAAAATTTTAACCACAGGATCCTCATGACCTACTTAGCATGTTCACACTGCCATTATGAGCTGACCTGCTAAAAATAGCACATTTCTGAAGGTGGTTTACTAATTATAGCAACTGCCTGTTTCTGAGACCTCCACAACACCGTTTGACTTGAAATTTGAATGATGTGCTCCTCATCGGATGACTTGCCCGTTCACACTGGCGCCTGCCGCTGGTTTACTATTTTTAGCCAGTTTCTGGAACGCCTTACTATAAATAGTAAGTGCTTCGATTGCCTTCAAATTTTACCGGTGGACAGCTTGAAAGATGCTGATTGCAGTGGTATACATCGGTTTTTGAAAATTCCGACATTTTACCCCTCATTTTGGGTCTCGAAGCTGGAAACCCTAATTTGACTTGCATGCCTATCAAATGATCTCCGTTTGACCTCGTTTTTGTTGCACTTTGCCCTGTTTGTAGTTCTGATGCGCTGGGCAATTGCTGAAATGGACTTGCTAAAAATAGTAAGTCATTGAAAACTGATCATCCTGTTTTGCATGTCATACCACCGTGTAGCTCTTGAAAAACCCATAAAGAATATGCTGACATGCGTTGAAAAGCTCTGGATGCAAACCCTAAAAATAGCCTCCGAAGACGGCTCCTAAAAAAGTTTTGATCCTAGTTTGCATGTTACACAGTTGCGAAGCCCTCGGAAAACCCAGAAGGAATCTCCAAACATGCAAAGAAAATCTCAAATGCAAACCCTAAAAATAGCCCCTGAAGGATGAACACTGAAAGTCATCGTCTCATTTTGCATGTTATACTATTGTGAAGGTTTTTGAAAACCCAGAAAGAATCTCCAGACATGCATTGAAAAACTTTGCATATAAACCCTAAAATCTACTCCAGAAACTTAACTTGCTAAAAATAGACAGTTATCTGTTCTGGCTCAAAACTTGTAGACGAGCATCTTGACATGTTATGGACATAGTGCAACGATCGGAACTCCAAAAATGCTGAAAGAACGCCCTGAATTGCACACTTACTAAAAATAGTAAGTTGCCAGAATTTGATGAAACTTCAGTGGAAACTTGCTGGAAGCACACCGACATCAATGTTAGTCTCAATTTCCAATTTATTCATTTCACTTGACTTCAGATTGACCAGGAGAGTACAAACCCTAATTTTCAAACTTGGCCAAAATTTCACGTTTAAGCTCACAGACAGGCACATCCCGGAAAGCGGACAATAGAAAGAGACAGAAAGAGAGAGAGAGAGAGAGAAAACCAAAGCCAAAAGACCAGAATGGAGCAAAAATTAGGGGGTCCCCATTTTGAATGGGGCAATGTGTGAAAAGGTCACAACAGGGACTCGGGAGTCCAACCTTAGGACTCGGAGAGTCCTGAGGTCAGACTCGGGAGTCCCAACCCAGGACTCTCCTGTGTGGTTGGGAGTCAAAAGGGGTTAAAAAGAGTCTTGAGGTTGGACTCGGGAGTCCCAACCCAAGACTCTCCTGTGTGGCTGGGAGTCAAAAGGGGTTAAAAACCTATGTTTTTTTTTACTTTTTCTTTCATTTTAACACTCAAGTTTGTGAAATACAAGTCTGCAAATTGAATTGGGGTTGAAGAAGCCAGGATTATATGTAAACATTTATAATCTTATGATGTTGTTATACATTGAAACTATGAGTATTTGATGACTATGAATGATTAAATTTCAATTATCGAGTGTTTGATGATCATATGACATGTGTAATCTTTGAATTATGAGTGTTTGATAATCAAATTAGGCTCTTATGTTCTCTAAATGCATTAATTTGTTCTTGTTTTTTTGTAAAACTACGGTTTTTTTTTGCCGAGTCCTAGTCGAGTCTTTTCTTGAGTCCACACCAAGTCCCGAGTCCGAGTCATATTTTTGGGCTGCCAAGTCCGAGTTTGCAAACTATGATCAAAACAGCCCTTCAACTATTCTGCATGAAACAGAGGTAATCCTGAGGAATTTCCTATACAACTGTGGCATTGAGGAAATCTTCCTTGAAATTTTTTCATTCAATTAAATTTTTTATCTGTATCAAATTATGTTCCATGGCATTTTAGGCATGGGGACAACAGGGGAAGATATAGATATATGAAAACTCAAGTTTTTAAAAGTTTAGATATACATGACATCAAAATTCATGTTTAGACATTCATCTAATTTATGAACTTTGATATTCAATGTAACATGCTCAATGATTCCAGTATAGTAGCAATAAAAAATAGAAAATTCTGATTTCCTTGTTCAATGTTTTCATTACAACTATAGGCCTTAAGGATGCAAAATCATAAATAAAAGTGTAATGACAACATACATTTCTTACAACTGTATGCTCTCATTTGACATATGCAAGATTTCACTTTACAACTGTATGTAATCATGCTGCTGCTCATTCTACACCTGAATACTCTCATTTTATAATTGTCTGCTCTATTACAGCTATATGCAGTAAGATAATTGCCCATTGATGAAAAGTGTCTCAACTGTATGTTGCTATTCAAATAGGGGTATGTTTTCATTTCAAAGTTGTATACAGTCATTCAACAACTGTATGTTGCTATTCAAATAGGGGTATGTTTCCATTTCAAAGTTGTATGCAGACTTGCAGTCATTCAACAACTGTAAATTTTCTTTCCACAGTTGCATGCAGTCTCACAGTTCTCCATTGATGAAAAGAGTGAGAAATGTATGTCATTACGCTTTCGTTCTATAGGTTTATGCAGTCATTCAACATTTGAACACTTCCATTCTATAGCTGTATTCAGTCATTCAAAAGTTTTATGCTTTCATCTGACAGTTGCATACAATCATACATTTGCCCCTTGTCTGGTAGACAATAGAATTTTATTTTTATTTTTTTGTTAAGAAAATAAAGACCACTGGGAGAACATCTGACTATCCTTGAGATGGTTGAAGAATGTCTCAGATGTCTCCAGCCATCCCAGAGACAGCCGGACATCCCGGGATGTCTCCTGGCTTTCCCTGGTGACAAGACAGCTAGGGGACGGACACTGCAGTCCCACTGTACCTGGGATGCTTGGGGGGACAGGGATGTGGATTGGGAAGGGGGGACAGCAAATCCCCATGTAACATAGGTATTGATAAATACTTCAAATATAAATTCAATCTGCATCAAGTAGAAACTTTTCCACTCTTTGTATACTTGCAAACCTTCAACTTTACTTTCCCTGTTAGTGTTTTCATGTGCAAAATATGTGCTAAAGTTTTCTATCAAAGTGTAACATTTATGTAGCTTTGATTTGAGACAATGGAAAGGTTTGGCTTGTCAAACTGTTCAGGAATCCAGTTGAAGCATAGACTATTGGAGAAAAGAAGCAAGAAATTCGAATTAATCAAAAGACAACAGAAAAAAACAGTAAAATCAAATTCAGTGATGGAAAGGGCTTTAGTCTTAGAAGATTGACACAGGCTTGCATATTGTAACAAAAGACTTCATTTACAAAGCTATTGGTCTGGTACCTCACCTTAGAGGTTATTGATTGAAGGCTCTACCATAGATCCACTATGTGGAAGAATATCCTCCAAGGTCTATCCATCATTTAGATGTTTTTTCTGTGGAATCAGGTTGCAGACCATATTTTATTCAGTCATCGTTAAGATATTGTAAATGGTCCAACATGCTTGATTAATAATTACAAGCCACTTTTCCATTGACTAAGACATTAACATAGAAGAATTCCCAATTCTTGACATCATAGTTAGTTGGGGGGATTGGCAAAGTAGAGCAAACATCAACCAATTGTTCTTAGCTTTACTTAATAAATACAGATAATTATTGAAGTGATAACCAACCCATAATCTTTTATCAGGGAGTGTTGATCTTGGGTCTTCTATCTCTGGTTCTTGTCTCCATGATTTGGGTTTTGTTTGTATCATAGTTGAATACTCCCATTTGTATAACAGTACTCAAAAATAATAAAAGAAAACATATTGTTCTTATTTCCTCATGTCTAATATTTCACAAGACTTGTCAAAGGAGAAAAATTGTGCATGGTCATTATCATTGTGACTGCATAATATTCCTCTGAAAATCATGCATGTGGATTAAGTTCTATGTGACCATGGATTGGACCCTATAGCTATTTGTTTCCTTGCATGTGGGAGTGACTGGATTTTTACCTATGTGATACTTGATGCTTTGGGGACAAGGCGGTTGGAAGGAGGAAGGTAGGGCTGTAATTCAGCTTGTTCTTGGGTGATCTCCACTATTCTACATAGAACATACTCCAAGAGAAGCAAAGACTTGAATTTTAGGAGCATGTATTCATGGCGTTAAATTATAGCATTCATCTTATCTCTCCATGAATTCCTTGTATCACTGCACTCCTGTTCCTTTCCAACCACATGAAAAGTCATACGAGGTGTGTTTTTGTGTGCACTATGGTTGTGGGTATCCCTTATCAATTTGTCTTGGTTTAGGGTTTCCTCAAAGATTTATGGCAAGCAAATTAGGATCAACCTTTCAACAATCAAAGGCATTTGAATCTCCAAAGCCAAAGGGGTGGTTGGCATTAATATTTGAAATTGGAAGTGACAAAATAGCATGAGGGACCATGGGCTAAAATGTATAATGGAAAGTGGGAGGGATATGTTTTGAGAGTCCACGAGTGGCAAAGGATAAACCCAATTTGATGAATGATGAATGAAGTGAAAAGTGGTTCGGAAAACAAAGCATGGTACTGTAGATAAGGGTGATTTGCTACTCATGAGTCTCTTTATTCTCAATAGATTCCCAAGGGGCGAACTGCCCTAAACTACCTCAACAACAAAGCAAAAGTTCTAGAATCAGAAAGAGCAGGTCACGAAGATTTTTTGGACAGGCTGACAGGCTCTCGGCCAAAGGACGGCAACGCAAGTTTGGGGCGACAGCGCGGCGCGTTGGCGTCTCTCTGGCATGCTAGCGTCCGTAAAGACTAAAAATCGAGAATATCGCAAAAAATAGCAAGGTGACCACTAACAATCAGATTACTGAGAAATTCCAGAATGTAGGAAAATGACAGAATGTAATAGAACTTGTTGGCGTTTAAATTCGCACCTCTGGAATGCGGATTTGAAAACGGACAGCTATGCACAGATAAACTGCTCATCAAATTAGGAGGGGAAGCTCCCTCTTGCTGATGGTGTTTGAAAGAAAGTAAACTAAAACTAAGTTGCCTATCTTTTTGATCAACTTAGAGCACAAGGTTTTTTAAACACAAACGCCGCAGCTGAGATTTTCTGATATAAAAAGTTCAACTACGACTAACTTAAACTAAAGACGTTCCTAACTTCTCAAGTAATAGCAGAGCAAGAGAAGTTAGAAATTAAAAGGTAGATCTTCTGACAAAAATACTTCAATAATCTCTCTTTCAACGAACACCTACACACTTCACTGTAAGCTGAAATAAAGATCATAAAAGTAGAACATAGATAGCGAAATCTGAATTTGGACCAAGGCAAAAGAGGCTCATGATTTTATTACTCAAATCTCGAAACAAAGCTAAAGCTTCTAACATGCCTCGAACAAAATTACAGCTAAAGAGGCTTGCAAACTTATTCTTAACACAATAGAAAACAACAATCACTAACTCCTTGTTTAGGCTAAAGGAGCTCAACAATTTGTTTATCATAACACAAATGAACAATACTTGAGCAACAAATAGAAGGCACAATAGGCTCCGGTTTTGTTCTCACTAGCGGTTAAAGAAACTAAATGAGCAAAGGCTCTTATTTATAGAGAAGCAGAGGAGTAGGGAACCCTAAAATCTCCTTGCTTTCACAATCTAGGGCTTGCTCAGCAAGCAAGCTTTATTACTAAATCTAGAAAGAAGATAACAACTAAAACCCTAAGAAAGCAGAAAAAGCGAGAAACGCCAACTATTACATCTTATCTTCTTTCTCTTCTCGAAGAATGGATAATGATTATTCCAAGAATAGAAAGAAAGCGGGAAAGAAAGCTTCTAGAAGAAAGCTGCTTTAAAGCTCGATCACATCCGCTAGGAAGTTAGAGATTGTGTCCCGGTTCGGCGCATCTATGCCATCAACAGCAAAGCACCGCTTTTCAAGAATATCTTTAGCATCTGCAATAGATCTCAGGAAATCTTCGACCTTATTGGCCGCTTTCTCGAACTTTGCTAACATCACTGAAATATGCCCTATCCTTCCGCCAACTGGACTGCAACTGTGAACAACACTCTGAAACTGAACTTGCACTTCCTCAAGCCCGACGTAGGAACCATCTTCAAGACTGTACTGAGAAGGGATTTTTATGACGAATTCGCTGATGAAAAGAAGAGCTTCAACCACTCTTTGTCTGTAGGTGATGAATTCTTTAGATATCCTCTCATAGGTTTTAACTTTGAAAACATGACGCTCTCTCCAGGCAAGGATTTGTCTCTTGTGTTCTCTTGAAACTACTGAACTGTAAGCCGTGTCTAAATCAGCAATGATGGTCTCATGTCTCAGTTTTACTTCAGCCAGTGTCTGTTCAAACCCTTGGATGCCTTGACGTACCTCATGAGCGTTTTCTCTTAACTGGAACATCTGTGTCAAAATCTCCTTTCCTCTGACAATGAAGCTCTCGATCCACTCTTGAGTCTCTTTCCCACATATGACCAGCTGTCTTAACTGATGGTGATCAGCTGGTGTCTCCAAGACCTGGGGCAGCAACTGGGTTGCTTGTGAAGAACCATGGACAAGGTTAGAAATGAAAAGCCTGAGCTGCTGATTTTCAGCCTTGAGGGCTGCCTTGTCTTCTCCATCTTTAAGCACTCTTTCTTGAAGGTTTTCGGATACAACTTTGAAGAGACTCAAATCTCCATGTCTAGTATTTCTACCGAGATTAGCCTTTACCATGACGAAATCATCCATATTTACCTCATCCCTGTTCTTGTCTTCTGGGGGCACTGCAGTCTCCATGACTATCTCGTCATCAGGATTCCTATCAAAGTGAACTTGCTTCTTTTCCTTCTTCTTAGGAGGTTCCTGATAAATGTTATCGAGATCATCAACACTCACTTGATATGAAGGCCTTCTCCTAACCCTTCCTAAGGAGTTCTCAAGCCAAGACACAGTAGTATCTTTACTAACTTCCTTAGGAGGTGCTGCTGCAATCTCTTCATCATCTTTGATATCAAGATCAATGTGAATCGGTGTAGAATCTGTCAAAGGTATAGAAACATGTGTTGAAGGTGGCTCCTCTGCTTCATTCTGAGGTACAAGCTCGTCAGGAGGAGTTTCTGAATCAACTGTAGGCTGCTCCTGTATGGCTATGCCTGAGAAATCCAACCTTCTTTTTACATTTTTATTTGATCTATTACCTTTGACGCCATCTTGAGACTGACTTTTACCCTTTCCCTTCGACTGTGCTCTAGAAGAAGAGGGAATTATCGTTGGCGGCTCTGCTACTGGAATGGAGTTCTTCCTTTTAAGCACTAAGAAAACCTTACTATGCTCAAGGACTTGTCTTGTTCTGTCTTCAACTGAAAGAGATTCCTTATTTGCCCAATTAACTTGTGGGAGAGGCTGATCCTCGATTCGTTTCTGAGTGTACATCGGGAGAAGCACATCTTCATCATCATCTAATAGGCCTTCTATATCTTCATTTAAGCAATCTTTCATCTGATGGAGAGTTAGCCTGCTGTAACTACGCCTCCGCACCTCAAACTCATCTACATAGTTAGCCCAAAAATCTTCAAGTGCGGCTATGTGATCATAGTTCTTCTCCAATTGGCCAGCGTAGACACCATGAGGGTCAAATGATCATCTCTCGCTGTAAGATTTGAGGCCGAATTTATCTAACTCTTCTCCTATTGTCTTGGCATCTACAGCAGTCCTGCATGTATAAATACCCAACCCTAATGGAAACTGAAGAGAGGGTTTCTTTCTATTCCTCAAGATTGTGTGGACACCGTGAGCCTGCCTCAAGAACTCCATGAAGATGACCTCATCTGACGGATACCTTGGCAACATGAGCGGGGCACCTGAATAACCATAGACCCTGAGATAGGTAAAGGTAGGAAACTGTATAAACCAATCCGCCCATTCCGCCATTGCTGCCCTGGCAACTGAAGAGATGCGGACGTGCAATTCGTTGTCTAAGTCCCGCACTGTGTACATCAAGAAGGCCTCGTTCACCCTTTTGTAGTGGTGCAACGACTTTGTGAACTCCAATTGGGGATAGTAGTTATATATGTGTTGTACGCTCAATGATCCCTTGGTGTTCAACCCTCTGAATTGACCTTGATAGGCCACCAGGTAGACTAGGTATGACACCATGTGGAATACATGAAACTGGAAGTATTCTGTTATCTGCTAATGTAGGCAATCACTAATCAAAGTAGGCCAATGATAGAATTCGGTTTTCTTCATGATGTGAGGTATGGCATAAAACATCCAAGGTTGGAACTTGGTGGCATCTTCTGAGCCAATGACCCTGTTGAGCAAAGTGATGATGATGGCAACCT